>PVJL010006885.1:0-85312 GCA_004026885.1 Lyroderma lyra | reverse complement strand
ACTGGCCTCTCTCCTGGGTGGGTCTCCAAGTCTCCTGGTGGGGCTTCCTGACATCTCCGTGGGGATCCATGCTACACAGGACCAGGTGATGGTGACGGAGCAAGCTGACGAGCACCTGGGGCTTCGTTCCACTGGGTCCGCTTTTACGATCGGCTGGAATTTCCCACGAACAAGTTCACTGTTTCACGTGCTCAAAACTCGATTTCTATTTCTATTCCCGCCCCTCATGCCTGCCCCTCCCGGGGTCTTTCCTGACGCCATCAATGGCACTTCCATCTGTCTCGTTGCTCAGGCTAAAGGCAGGGAGCCAACCTTGCCTCCCCCTCTCCTCTCCCTCTGGTGCCTTGCCTTGAGAACACACCCAGAATCTGCCCCACACCGTGTCCGCTCCCGTGACCGTGCCCCGCTGGCTCTCACCTGGACCACTGCAAAGGGTGGTCGGTGAACGCACCGTAGGTGTTGGCAGCTGCATTAGGGCAGGCTCTGCTGCAGTCCTGGTGTCACAGAAGTAAGTAAATCAGCTCGTGGTCGTGTGGGGGCAACCGAGGGAAGAGAATGGAAGAAACCCGCGAAGACATGCGTGCCTGTCCTTACGAGGTGCTGCTACTGCCCCGTCTCGGACTCAGCCCTAAGCCCCTGCTCACCTGCTCCTTCTGTCCCCTCCTTTGTGACCCCCATGTCCTTACTTTCCCCTTGCGCCTCACACCGCTCTCACTTGATTTCTCCCACATCCCTCCCCAGAAATGCTCGTCCCATCTAGGGTCACCGCGGGTGTTACCAGTGACGACAGCGGGGTGGACGAGAGCGTGGGGGCGGGGGGAGCGTGCCTTGGGCGCAGATCTCCTCTGAGCCTCTGCACGAAGGAAGTTTGGTGTCCCCATCTATTATTAGAAGGAAAGGCGCCTTTCAATCAGCTACGGGGGCTGACGGCAGGCACGCCCTTGTCACCTTCCCTTTTCAGCTTCCTGCCCACCTCGGCCCCACCCTGACCACAGAGCCCCACTGGCTCGTGAATCCCCAAGGAGCAGAGGCCGCACCTTTCACGAATCAGCGTCTAAGCCAGGTCCCTCTTAGCACCCAGGGGGCATGTGGACGTTCAGGGAATGAGTGAGTGAGTGAGTTAGTGAGCGTATGGATGAGAGAATTGATGCGAATGGGAAATGGAATGGACTATGCAGTGGGTGAATATATACATGAGCGTATATGAACACGTCTTCATATATAATTAGCACGTATTCATATATAATTAGCACGTAGGTGAATACATATGAGAACGGATGCATGAATGAGTGAGCCTATGCACAGGAAAGTGGTGACTGAGTGGGAGGATAGAGGAGGGGATGGCTGAGGGCCGTTACTGAGGGAATGAACAAATTGACTGAACGAAAAGGTGGGTGAATGGATAAATTAGTTATTGACCCCAGGTGGACGTGGGAGGAACTGGGACCTGATGCTGGCCAAGGAGAGCCATAAAAGGCACGTGGCTTTGGGGGGGAATTCCTGTCATTCTGGGAGAAGGAAAACAAAAAGATACTGGGAGAGATGAGAAAAACCAGTGGTATCAGTTCTGGTGACAGAGGAGCATGAAGGAACCAATCAATGTGCTGTGGTGCTCGGCACCGGGGCCAGGGAGTGCTAGGAAGCGGGTGGGCAGGGCACACAGAGAGCACTGGGGGGGAGGTAGGAATTAACTGAGGCTGGAAGATTGGGCTGGGGTTCCATTGGTTTGAGTCCTTAAATATCAAGTTTAAAGTGTACCTGAGTTTTTAGCGGAGAGTAATCACAACAGCAATGAGCCGTTTCGTCCTCCCTGCCCTGAGCAGCGCAGAATGGTTTCTCTTTGATTTCTCTGTTTGGAGTCTCCCAAATGCTACGAGAGGAGGCTAGACAGGACCCTCTCACCTTCCCTGTGCATTCGCTTCACCAGTCGTTGAGGTTTCGGCCCTTTCTGCTCTCGTAAAGGACTTTAGATCAGACACAATAAGGTGCATAAGCACAGCGAGTCATTTAAAGCAGGGGGTGTATTTTATTTCAAGTTTGATAATGAGTCACTCTAGAACTCTCATAAAATCACTGTAACGGTGTCCAGGGCAAACCTTTCGACCATGGGGAGTACACTGAGTTCTGCCAGGAGCTGTAGCCAGTCATCAGAGGAGCGAGAGATGAGAGAGAAGTAGAACGGTCCCCTCCAGCCTGGGGACAGGGAGTCGGTACCACGGATCGTGTCTTCAGCGGGCGTTTGGAGAAGTCCCCGAGTATTTTCTCTATGGACCTTTTTAAAATTGACTTTCAAATGTAAGTCTTGCATTAAAGAAAAGTAATTGTTATGAGGAGGAGAATAAGAATTGCATACTTTGAAAACGAGTGAACCAATCCAAGAAGTTAAAGGAATTCCTCCCGTCGTAAAGCAAATAGAAGGAAAGCAAGGCCGAATTTTGGGCTCAGATCTTCCCAAATATGTCCTTTCTGCAGCTCATTTCTCCCTTTGTGCTAACATCGGTGTCCCCTACTTTGGATTCCAGAGTAGATGCTTACGTTGTGTCTAGATTTGTCATT
This sequence comes from Lyroderma lyra, assembly GCA_004026885.1. Classification (NCBI taxonomy): domain Eukaryota; kingdom Metazoa; phylum Chordata; class Mammalia; order Chiroptera; family Megadermatidae; genus Lyroderma; species Lyroderma lyra. The sequence continues at coordinate 82,756 of PVJL010006885.1, read as the reverse complement.
TCCCAGCTTCCTGGCACAGGGGTCTGTGGCTCAGGGTGTGACAGCGAGCCAGCAGCGCGGGCACCACCAGTGAGCTGACCCGAAATGCAGAGTGCCCCGCTCCCCAGAATCCGCATTTAACACGTCTCCCTGCGAGTCGTCTGCAATGAGCATCCTGGAAGAATGGAATACAGCAGTGCTTCTCCAGATGTGGTCCCTGGGCTACCATGGCAGCATCCCCTGGGAACACGGGGGTGCAGGGTCTCAGGCCGCACCCCAAACCTACTGAATCAGAAACTCGGTGAGTGAGAGCCAACGACCTGTGCTTCAAAACCGCCCTCCACCCCATTCTGCACCCCACCCTGCCCCCTGTGATTCGGATGCACGTACAGTTTGAGGACGACTGTGCATAGAGAGAAGGACACCGGTCATTACAGTCGGCTTGGATCGGAACCCAGGTGCTGCCACTCCCTGTTTCTGTGGTCGGCCACTCCCTCGCCGGTGACGACAAGGATGCTGGTGATCGTGGCACCTGCCCCCTAGGGAGACTATGGCCATCAAAGTCCCCCTGATGTCTTTCACTGCTTTAAAGGTGTCTGCATTCCCACCTGGGGTTCCAGTGGCTTTTCTGCCACCCCCTTCCAGGCCCCAGGCGGGGGTGCTCGGGGGAGCGCCCTGTATCAGCGCCCGGTGGCTCTGGTCTTCAAGCAGATTCAGTAACGGCTGTGACCCAGCGTGAGTCAGAGGCAGTTTGAGTTGGCTCGGCAAGGTGAACATGACATGTGACACCATTCCTTGTCCTGCTGGAGCTGAGATCCATAGCCTCTAGTACGTCTCCTTCAACCACTAATTTCATAATTTTGGCAGGAAGAGCTATCAAGTGGTCCAGGATGATTTATTCTGCGTGAACCCCCAGGGCTCCTTATCCCCCGCGATTCCGTTACCCCTCGAATGCTCACAGACGTTCTCTGGGCACATTTGTCCCGTTATTTTACTAAATATTGACCCCAGACTTACTGGACAGTGATTTTCAGGATGGCCTCTCATTAACCTCCTTGGAAAACCAGTTCTGCGTTTGGTCAGTGCCACTGCCCCCTCTCCCGGACCCCCTGTCCCCTCCTGCACGGACCCATCCACCCCGAGTGGGTGATGTCCCCTGTCCTCTGCCTTGGACAGTGCTCGGCCTTCACAGCCCCGGTGCTCCAATAACCACGGCCATTTACGGACAGAATCCCAGGAAACCAGAGGTGGAAACGGCCTTCAGGAAGAGGCATCGTGTGGGGAAAGAGCCCAGACGGGCCTGTCGCCCCCCAGGTGCTCTGTAACCTGGGGCAGGTGCCCCTGTTTCTCTGAGTCCCACTTTTCCTTTTCTTCCATCTGTACAATGGGACGAGGAAAACCTCCCGGGGGTTACTGAAGGGGTTCAATAAGATAAGCGCTTCATACGCGCAGCCCTGTGCCTGCTGGGAAACCGGAGCCCTGCCAGTGCTGGCCCCCTGTCCTGCACCGAACCTGATGCCCACCCCTTACGAAGGGGAGACAGGTGTCGGAGGGAGGTATGTGGAAGGCGGCATGGGATGAGAACCCCCAGGAGGCACGTCTCTGAGTCCTCGTCCAGTGTCACTCCCTAGGTGTAGCACCGGCCCCTCCCTGTTAGACAGAGGTGTAGGTGACCCCGTGCGAAGAGCAGTTGTCCAGGAGACCACGGGCGACAGGTCGGGCCCCACTTTCCCTCCATGGGGCCCAGCCTGCACGAAACCCTGCATCTCCCTGTGCCAAGAAAGACGAGAGTTTAAAGCACCGTCCAGCCCTGGGCCTCGGTGGTCTGCCCTCCTTCTTTGAGATGTCATGGACAAATCACCTGAGGGCTGGGCTTCTTTATTTCTTATTTTCCTTGGCTCTCGTGGGTAAAGACAGTGGGGTGGGGGGAGACGAGCAGGTCTTCAGGGGTGTCTCATACAACTGCTGCAGCAAAACAAACGTAAAGGATGGGTCCACATTAAATTAATTTCATTGATTTTTTTGTCTTCCTCTCCCTTGAAACCTCAGCGTGTGGAGGTTATGATTGTGCCTTTATTATCCTCCCCAGAGGGCCGGGGGGGACAGAACTGCCACCTCCGGGGGCCTGGAGCTCCTTGTTTACCTGTCACCCGTCAGGACCTGGTAACAGAGAGCCCTCCCTTCCTGCCTGAGTCCCATTCCATTCCCTTTTTATGACATGTCCCCCCAATTCTATTACCTGCTCCCGGTCTCAGTGGCCCAGCCACAGTGGCTGCAGTAATTATGGCTTTCAGAACCCAGCTCATGACGCAGGCACTGAGGCGTCCCCAGACTGAACAGCCGGCTGGATCTCAATTTAGCAGGATCTGAGGCCCATGCATTATGCATGAGCGCGTGCGCGCCTGTGCGAGCCGGGGCGTGTGGGTTCGTCGGAGGGTGGGTAGGGGGTGCGCGTTTATACCCAAGACCCTGCGGTATCCGCAGTCACGGTGAGGAAAATGAGATGTCTGACCATACAGCGTGTGTGCTGGGAGACGGGCAGGAGGGGAGGGAAGGCCGTGTCGGTAAATGCAGACGAGCCTGGCCTCCGCTTGGAACTGAGTGGCCCACTGGTTAAGAGCTGGGCTCTGCAGTGAGATGACCAGGGCATCAAATGCGACCACAGCTATTTACTAGCAGAGTAGCCTAGTGCCGGGTAGCCTAGTGCACAGCTGAGGGGACTTTAATCTGCTCAGGGGGTTACATGGAATAATGCCAGCAAACCTTTGCCCTGTGCCTAGCGCCATAGGCAGTGGTCAGTTAATGGTGGCCACTGTTATTAATGCTTACTCTCCTCCCCCCGGCCAGAAGGAAATTTCTACCTTCAGATCACACTCTCACACAGGCTGCCTGCAAAGACCCAGGACTTCTCCTCCACGCTGATGCATAGGACATGGCCACTGTGTAGAATAGAGCGCTCTAGAAGCAACAGATGTAGAGTCATGATGTTGGGTAACCTTGGTCCTCAGCCTCCTCACCCACAAATGAGGGGTCAGAGTAAATCAGATTGTTTCTTGGAGGGGCATGGGGTCTTCTGGAGAGCCTCAGGAGTCCCCTGCAGAGGGGCACACATTGTGGGGGGCGGGGAAGGGACTGGAGAGCATTCCATGTAAGATCTGTTCTAAACAGATTCCACTGTGAGCAAATAAAAGAAATCTGACAGCCACGGCTCCCGCAGATCACTGATGTGCTCGTAGTCGTGGTGGCCCCTGATGCTACAGCTTCTGGTGGAAGGAGCCAGACAAGCAGAGGAGACAGTGACCACCTCTCTCTTACACTGTAAAAAAGTCTTATGCTGGGGATGCAGGGCTAGTTTGGGGACACCCTGAGTCTGCCTGTCTAGGCTAGAGATCTGATTGTACAGGAAGGGAAAGCAGCTTTGCAGTCAGACAGCTGATGCAGCGCCCGGCCGTACACTTAACGTGCTTGATGGCCTTGAACAAGATTCTGAGCTTCTCTGAACCTGAGTGTTCTCACCTGTGAGTGGGGGTAATGGCTTCCACTGCAATGCATGTTTCCTCTTACTGTCTTCCCCGCCCCCCCCCCAAATTCCTCCTCTGCAAGGCCTCTCCTTAAGGAGGTACTCCCTTATGAAAGAGACATGGCTCCACCTGCCTTTTCTGTTGTTAGCTGTCTGCTCCACAACCCTGTTCTTCCTCATGACCTCCTCACTCGGCTACAACATTTCCTCCCACGGATCTACAGACCTCAGGGGCAAAGCCTTGGCAGGAAACTTCCAGAAAGGGAGAAGCTGCTGTAGCAGGCTGGGATGTTCACTACAGGGTCCTTTGGACCGTGCAAGTGTATTTTGGCTCAGAGTTGGGGTCCAGGGCTTCGCAGTGAAAACTATTCCAAAGATGAAAGGACCCAGATATGGGGCAAACTTTTAGCAATAAGCTTCTAGAGGGAAAGCATCAAGGATCAAAAGAACATGGCTCCCTGGGCAGGTTATCAGGACAGGTATGAGGAAAACAGGATGGAGACCCGGTGTCCAAAACCAGCTCCTCAAATGAGAGTAAACCCGGAAACCAGCTGAATTTATTTCTCTTCCATTTCCTTCTTTGTTTCTCCCTCCCTCCCTCCCTCCCTCCCTCCCTCCATTTATTTATTATTAATTTATTTAAAATGGTACTGCTTCTAGGGAAGCCTCAGGCTAGCAGGAAAGACGTGTTTGTAAAGAAATCAGGGCGGTAGCATTCGGTGCATGCTTAACAGACGCGAGTGCCACGTGCTAACGTGCGGCTCCGTCTGCTGAGCTCTGACCTGGAGGTTCATAAATTTCCTTTGAATGAAATTGGGTCTTAGAGACTGTAGCCAAGATGAGGCTGCTGGCTGGCATCACAGGGCTCTGATGCAGGGAAAGGAGAGCTGGGGGAGAGGGCTGGTTAAGAGGGAAGGAAAATCCAGGGCCTGGGACTGGTCATTTTAACCTATGGTGAGCCTCTGGCTGATGGTCTTCTAAGGGGTAGCACACCTGGCAGGGCTCAGATTTCTAATTCGTTGACTCAGCTCGATGGCTTGGCTGGCCTTCGCCTAACCTGAACTCCGCGTCTTTGTTCTTAGCTTGGGGCCATTGGAAATCTAATCTTTGGGTTTGCAATTCTCTAATTGTGTTCTTCATCATTTTCCCCAGACCTGCTGAGAACCTAGAATCCTGATGTTTCAGAGAAGGGGTAGTCATTAGTGTAGTTCATAAATCGAATGGCAAGGATGCCAGACCATCAGAATGGACTCTGGAACTCTCAGATTGACTGTGAGCCATTAACAAGACAGGTTGTATTCATGAGCACCGTGGGATGTTAGCCCGATGCAGAGACCCCAGCATGCTCTGTGACTGAGATCTGCTCTTGCCTGTCTGCCCTCTTGGTCTTCACCCCTTCTAAATGCATATGACTGTATTCCAGCTGGGAATGGCCACCCCTACTGTCTGTGGTCCTGTATGGAGGCTGGCACTCAATCCACAAATCTCCCCATCATCTAGTCAGTCCTTGGGGGGCCCTCCTGCCCTTCAAATGAGGAAGATATATCTTATCTCTCATCCTCTCTTAAAACATACGGAAACAAAATAGGTAATTTCAGGTAACATGATTATAAGGACAATAGGGGGTGATTTAGATTCATCTATTCATTTATTCACAAGTCCCTGCTTTGTGCGGGACTCTGAGCAGGGTGCGATAGATGAAAACATGAGCGAAATGCTATCCCTGCCCTCGTGGCTACTCATGGGCTGATGGGGGATGGACACATAAATTAAATATAAAGTACTGTTTGTAAGTGTTACAAGAATAACTACCATTTATTATGTGCTGAGCACTACGCCAAGAGCTTAAATGGTTTCGCTCCTTTCTTCTTCACAACAACCCTGTGAGGTAGGGACGCACTGTCCCCATTCTGCAGATGAGAAAATGGCAGCATTGCGAGGTTAAGTGACACAGATAGTAAGGGCCTTGCGCCGAGTCTCATGTATTCTGACTGGCAAACTCCCCAGCCCATCCACTTCATCATTATCCTCTGCTCATTCCGTGTTGTCATAGAAAAAGCACAAAATCCAGGAGGCACTTGATGTAGCCCAGTCACCTGAAAAGGCTCCTACAAGGCGCTACCCAAGTTGAATCTTGAAGAGTGAGTTGTTGTCAGGAAAGGACGAAGGAATGGACATTTCGGGGAGCAAAATGAACAGATGAAGATGCACTCAGCTTGGGAAGGAAGCACACAAGACTCCACATGGTTGGGTCTTTGGGAAACATGGGGGGCAATCTTAGGAGAGAGGTAGAGAGGTGGTCAAGGCCATGGAATGCTGGGCTCTCCCCACTTGGGTCCTTAAGGGACATCTTAGTTGGCCAGTCGGTTTAGGGGGGAAACTAGACTGAAGCATGTGGAAGGTCCGTGGGGAAAACCGTCCAGAACTTTTTCCTGAGGAGTCTTGGCTTTCCCACTGGGGACGCATCACCACCTTGGAAACAGTGCCTGCAGGCACATACGTGTGTGGAATGGGACACTAACAAACCGAGGGAAAGACGGGAGGCTGAGGGGACTGGAAACCAGGTCCCATGAGGACGTATTCAAAGCCTGGACTGTTTCCCCTGGAGAAGCAAACACTCAATGGGCAGAGAGCTGAAGTCAGGTCCCAAAGACGGTGACGAGGTCAAGAGTAGGGGAAGCAACAGGCTTGCGAACCCTTGGGAAAAATCACACCGCCTCTCTGGGACCTGAGTCCCTAAGGGTAATGGGAAAACACGCAGGGACTTCGCATCACTACCCTAAGAATTAGGGATACTGTATGTAAGGCACCTGGCACATCACCAGCGCTCACCAAAGTGGTAACCACTGATGCTGTAATTACTGTCTTGTAGAAGATGGAGGTGAGGGCAGGACTAGTCTCACCCAATCAGCTGCCTCCTTCCAACCTGGGGACAGTGTCCTGTAGTTCGCAGTCTACACTGCAGTGCAGGCTGGGCCAATGCCCACGTGTGGCCTCAGTGTCAGCGGGGCCCTGCACTAGCAGGCAGTTCTCTTGCTATCTCCTCCCCACCCAGGCATGGCTGTTGTAACCCTTCGGAGGCCTTGTTTCAGCCTCTACCACAACCTCAGCCCTCCTTGCTCTCCTACTATTTTAAAGAAAACATGAGAGACCGTCAGGTAGGAAAGGCCGTAACTTCCAGACTCCACACACGCCTGCATGCACACCCACTCGTGTCTTGGACGAAGAGGTGTTTCTTTAACTGCCTGATACTTACCTCGTCCCCTCCAATCTGTTAGGGAAGCTGATGTCATCGGTAGCCCCCCTTTTCTTCTTCAATGTCTCCGTCGTTCCAGTCGTTCCTCTCAGCCCATGCATGTGTTCGTTTCTCCCCTCCGCGCCCCTCCCCGCACTTTGAGATGCCTTTAGCCCCACCGTGTGTCTTCCAGTCACAGCCAGCCTTCTCTGAAGAGAAGTCTGCACAAGCGGCCCCCACGTGCTCCCTTCCCACTTGCTTTTCCACCCACCACAGCCTGCCTTCTGCACCTGCCACCCACAGAAAATGCATTCCCCAAGGCCTGAGTGCATTGTTCGGGGCTGTAACGTGGCTTGCTTGTCTCCTGGCCCTGGCTTCTCCCTTTACGCAGCACTGTGGTCCCCTCGGTCTCGAGAACATCTCCCCTGCATTCTGTGTCCAGCAGCCTCCTGGTTTCCTTCTCACCTCCACAGACATGCCCCAGCCTTCTTGGCCTTGAACCTCAGCACGTGTATCATCTCTCCTCACATGCTCTCCAGCTACACTGCCCTCCAAATCTGTATCCCCAGCCTGGGTCTTTCTTCAGAGCTAGTCGGGCATTTCCAGCCACCCAAGTCTTCATGATGAGCACATGTGGCCTAGATTGAGTTCTAAATGAACCCATTTGGTTGTCCCTGGGATGTAGATAATTTTTTTTTTAAGAATCATTTTAAATGAGATTGTCCGGAGAGAGAGAGGACAGACAGTGAAGAGCCGGGACAGATTCTTTAGGCGTGAGGACAAGAGAAGGGCCCAGCCAAGGCGACAGAGAATGAGTGGCCAGGATGGCAGGCGGGGGAGGCAACACGAGAGGGTGAGGCGTTCGCCGTCACCAGACACCCTTTGGGAAGAGAATTTGGTCGTCTGTGTCACATGCTGCTCAGAGGTCACCTGAGATGCACATGGACACCATTGGGTTTGGTTCCCAGTGACCATGGGAAGGGTGGGGAGTGTGGCATGGGATAGAGCGAGGATGGGAGGTGAGAAGTCGGAATCAGATCACAACCCCTTTCCATAGAGGGATTTTGCTAGAAAGGGGAGACAGAACATTGGATTTGGGGGATTTACGATCTGTTATAATGATCTCTTTACCCTTATGACACCACTACCATACTGCTGGGTGCTTGAAGATGGGGTCATGGTTTTTCTTTCTTTTTTATTTTTTAATTATAGTTGGCATTCAATATTATTTTATATTAGCTTCAGGTGTACAGCATAGTGGTTAGACATTTATATAATCTCTGAAGTAATTCCCCCAACAAGCCTAGAACCCACCCAGCATTACACATAGCTATTATAATATTATTAACTATATTCCTCACACTGCACTTTACATCCCCATGACTGCTTTGTAACTACAATTTGTACGTCTTAATCCCTTCACCTTGTTCACCCGCTCCCCAAACCCCCTCCTATCTGGCTACTGTCAAAATGTTCTTTGTATCTATGAAACTGTTTCTGTTGTGTATGTTCGTTTATTTTGTTCTTGGGGCTTCACATGTAAGTGAGAGCGTAGGGTATTTGTCTTTATCTATCTGCCTTATTTCACTTAGCATAATTTCACTTAGGTCCATCCATGTTGTCACAAATGGTAACATTTTGTTTTTAGGACTGAGTAATATTCCATTGTGTATATGTGCTACATCTTCTTTATCCAGGCTGTTAATGGGCACTTAGGTTGCTTCCATGTCTTGGCTATTGTAAATAGTGCTGCAGTGAACATCGGGGTGCATGTATCTTTTTGAATTAGAGTTTTGGATTTCTTTGGATAAATACCCAGAAGTGGAATTGTTGGGTCATAAGGTGGTTCTATTTTTCATTTTCTTGAGGAGCCTCCAAACCATTGTCCATAGTGGCTACACTAATTTGCCGTCCCACCAACAGTGCATGAGGGTTTGGCAGGGTCATGGATTTTCTGCTTTGTTTTATTTTACTTTATTTTTTTAATATATAGGGTTTGACACACATAGGTAGTTAGTAACTTCTGCCTTGAAAAGAGAACTAGAACTATCAACATGGACACAGGTTGTTTATGGAGGCAGTGAACTCTCTTTCACTACAGATATGGGGTCAGGAAATGCAGGGATTTTCTTCCTTCTCTCCTTCCCTCCTGCCCTTCTCTCCTTCCTTCCAGAGATATTTACTACATAATTCCACTGTGCTGTGCTCTCCACCTTTTAACCCCAGAGGGCTCTCATGGTCATATCCAGCAACACCTGCTGCAGGAACACTACTTACATCGGGGGCCTGAGCACAATTCACCGGGAGTTTCTGTCCCTCTACTGTAATGCATGGAGGGCAGAAGATGCCAAAAACAAAGGCCCGTGGCGTTGCCAGTATGCCTTTGGAGACACTTGGTCATCTCTCATCTCCAGAGCTGTTAAGCTCACAAATGCACTCTTCATTAGTGTCTCCTTGTTACTGTGTTATTAGGAGCTGTCACGTCCTCTGTGCCTAATTCTCTCCTCGGCTTCGACATGTTTTGGCAGGCCCGTGTATGCCTAGAGAACAGGGGTCTGAGTTCAGCAGAATGTCTCTTACAGTGCATCCTCCAAGACTGTGTCTAGGCATCATATTTAATTAAACCTGAGCAACCCCATCATCTCTGCCAAGTCTCCCCTCCCTGTAGGAGATAAGCTCTGGGAGCCTGCACACAGAGACCAGAGTCTGTGCAGAGAGGGCAGGGGGCTTGCATGGACCTGGGGGCCAGGGGAGGGGCACATGCCAGCTTAGTTCTGTAGCGTGGCCCTCTCCATCTCCTGGCCATGTCTGCTACTGTGTGTGTGTGTGTGTTTGTACGTAAATGTGTGTCAGTGTGTTTGTGTGTGTATATGTGTATGTCTGCATGTGCCCTAAGTATATGTGTGTGCCTCTGTCTGCCTAAGTGTATGGCGGTGTGAATGTGTATTTGTGTGTGCATTTATGAGGATGTGAGTGTGAGTGCATATGTGTGTATATGAGTGTGTACCTGTGGGAGTGGGAGAGGTAAAGTTTGGCCCATTTGGTTGACATCTGTTTGTCCTCTAGGCCATTTGTCCAAGCTATCTGTCCTACCCCTGCTTTTTTACAATAACTATTGATTGAGACTTGCCATGTCTTAGGCTCTGTTTAAGCCTCTTAAATACCTTTTTATGTAATATTTAATACCCTTATTGATAGGCAATATTTGTCCCCTTTGCACTAAGGGAAAATTCCTTGCCCGAGGCCATACATTCTTTATCCCCACCCATAAAATTAACATATATTTCTGTAGAAAATTTGTAGAAAATTAAAACAATATCTTTAAAAAATAAGAAGTTAAAAAATCACCTAAAGTCTCATATATGTATAACCACCATCGCATTTTCGTGAACCTCCTTTCAAATGCAGTAGACTCTTCGTTAACCAGAACTCAAGCAACTGGCAAAACAAATCAACAAACAAAAAACAAAGTAATAATACACAGTAGTACACATATCTGGCATGTGTGCCAGTTGAACTGAGAGTCTATTGTATCCCCCTGTGCTTGTAGTCACATATTATGTGTAAAAAAATTTGTGTGACTAAAATGGCATATTATATGCTTGTCTGTTTTTCACTTAAGAATAGCCCCTAGAGACCTTTTTCCTCTGATTTTTAAAGATCAGCTGTATGTTTTTTTAATGTCTACATAGGTTTCTATTACCCAGACTTATAATTCATTTCATCAATCCCTTATTGATAGACATTTAGCTGGGTCCCAGCTTTTCACTATCATAAACTATGTCGTGATGAGCATCTTGGTGAATACATACAGCTCTGCACATTTGACTGACTGTCTCCTTTAGATAAATGCAGGAAGTAAAACCTCTTGAGCAAGAGGTATGCACATTTGACAGTTGCTACCCAAGGCCACGTAGCCTCCAGAAAGGTCAGATCCTTTTCACTGGAAGTCCCTGATGTCCAAGGCTCGGGGCCAGCTGGAGGGGCTGCAGCTGGTATTGTCCAGGGTGCTGATTTAGCTCCCCACACTTTTCATTGCCTTAGGAGGTTGGCTGGTCCAGGCCTCAGGGAGGCCAGGAGCTGTCTACAGATTCTGCTGCAGGGATTTTGGACAATGAATGCAAGAGAAGCAGGAAAATGGGGCCTTCTCTGCAAGGAAAGGTTTATTAGGCTGCTTTGCCACATCAGATGGTGCTCTCAGGTAGAACTTGGCCTCCACTCAGAAGGGACCCTCTGGGGCTGAATGAAGGGACTCCATGCTGTCTTGGTCTTCATATTTGTCATTAGCAGCCATGCTGCAGAGGCAGTGCATTTCACACTGCATCTCACACTGCATCTCTGAAGGGTAAAGAGGATTGTTACAGGACTCACTGAGGAGAGCAAGGCAGACAAAGCTGGATCAGTGGGGCTGAGTATACAGCCACGGGCAGACACAGAAGAACTGAGGATGAGAGGGATGCCTTCATTAGGCCATTTTTATTTTTTAAAATGTATACTGCCCTCAACTTCCAATTAAAATAATGGGAGGCAGTTAAAGTGCTCAGATGCCTGAACTCACATAAAGGTAGGAAGCTAATGATATCGGAAACAATAAATACAAGTTTCTTTCCTCCAAGCTCCTTGAAGGCAGGGATGAAGAAGGAGATCACAGATCTTGGGAGAGTCAGTGAATAATTGAAGATATGAGTGAGTGAATGAATGAATGAATGAATGACTTAAGTTGGGACGTTATCCACAGAAAGAGGTTCTAATTGAGAACCAAATAGAAGTGGTTTGAATGTTCGCTCCATTACTTACTAGCTGTCATTGCAAGTTGGGTTCACTGAGGATGCAGAATCTGAGTTCAACAAGCAGAATGTTTATTTGGGAGTGGTTTGGGGATTAATGTGTATGGAAGCAAGACCCAGAAGAATCCATGCATCCCCGCAGGCTCAGAGAGAGGCTCAGCTGACATGCAGGGGGCACTCTGGGCTGAAATGGCTCTTCCATATTGGCCCCAGGTGGGCAGAGGAGTCGAGGCCTTTGCACCCCTGCAATGAGCAGTCATGGGTACAGCCCCTCCCCATGCAGTAGCAGGGTCTTGGATGAGGGGGCTCTCTGTGGCTGACAGCAGAACACTGCATGCCAACAGCAAACCCAGGGCTGGGATGCCAAGTCCTTACCTGAAGAACATCACAGTGTCTGCCGCCCTAGCTCTATGACCTTGGACCATAGCCCTGTAAGTTCCCCGATCAGCTTTCTTACCCACGTAATGACAAGAATTCTCCATATATAACAGATGTGCTAGAAAGATTAAGAAGTTCTGTAAGTGATTGGCCTGGCACAATACGTGGCCCCCAAGGGATCCTCCGTGAAAGTTCCATTTTTGTTTCCCTTCCTCTGGGCTTTCTCTGCAGCCTCTTACCTTGCCTGGTGCTGTAGTTATCCGGTGTATTGCTCTCCCTCACCCCCATCCAAGGCCCCCACCCTCAAAGGGCCTGGCACACTGCTTCTCATGTCACAGTAAAGGGAACAATAGCAGAGCGTATGAGTATCGACTGTTAGCCAGACTCTGTGAGGCACTTTGTCTACCTTCCCCATCCTGTTTGGTCCTCTCTACAACCCTGACAGCTGGGCTTTACCACCCCTGCTTCCATAAGGACACTGAAACTCACAAAGGGGAAGGGTCTTGCCCTAGGTCACACTGCACATCACAGCTGGACTGGGAATGAGATGAGACTTCAGGTCCACCTGCCTAAGTCCACACCCCCAAGCACACACAGACAGTGTCCCGCCCCCGGTGGGCATTCTCATGCCTGCTGTCAGGAAGTCTCAGTAAGGGGGTCACCTGGAGGAGTAGAAATTCAGGGTGTTTTAAGGTGGTTTTCAGGGGCCCCGAGCCACCGTGCAGCCGCAGAAAGAGGCGGGTCAGTGTTGATCCCAGGAGCTGGAGGCTCTATGTGCTGGGCTCCTGGTGAGAAACTGAACAGATGGCGCAAGGACATCTCCAAATTGCTGTGCTTAGGGGCAGATCAACACTCATTTCCAAAACAGAATGGGGTGCACTTTATACATTTATGACTGATACCTATGAATGCTGGGTGGGGGGAAACGAGGGGGAAGGACCCCAAGTCCCATGTGTCCTAAGTAGCTACCATCATTTTCCTTGACACTGCGTGTCAAGTGGTAAAGGGTGGACCCTGCAGAATGTGGTGAGCAAGACGGTCTCAGTCTCTGCTCTCGAATGTTTGGTCTGTGGGGAAGACAGTCACTGAGCCCACGATTATCGGGCGTCCCCAGAGAAGGAGCACAATTGGCCCCTTATGGGAAGATCAGAGGAAGGTTAAACAGAGAATGAGCTTTCAAGTAAAGTAGTCACGGAATTGAACCAGTTTTCATGCTGTGTCTATTTGAGCGAGCGATCCCATTTCTCCGAGCCTCGGCTTCATCATCTGTAACCAGAGAGAAAACAAAACAAAAACCCCCCACCTCGTAGGGTGGCGATCATCAAGCGAGTCAGCACAGCTAAGGCCGGGTCAGAACCCGTGTTCTGTCTGTCAGGATGGTGAGGGCCTTGAGCTTTACGGCCAGGTGATCCTTGTTGCCAGGAGCCAGCTCTGCTGTTGCAATGGGAAGGCAGCGACAGACAACAGGCGCCCGTCCTGGCACTGTGCTGGGGCGTGTTCTGATAAAACTGTAATGACGGACTTTTGAGTTTTGAATTACATATCATTTTTATATGTATTCACGTAAAAAAAACGATTCTCTTTTTGTTTTTTTCCCCCCAGCCATTTTAGAATGTGAAAACCATTCTTAGCCGACGGTCTATATAAAAACAGGCAGAGGAGGCTAGGGGTGACCCACGGATGGTGGTGTGTGAGCTGCCGATCTGAAATATGGAGCCTGCAGAGGTGCCCAGTGGATTTGAGTTCACCCCCTCTTTCCGTTCCAAGTTGCTAACGATTTATGTTTTCCAATGCACCTGAATGTTAGCCATCCAGATTAGCCCTCCTGGGAGCCCTGAAAAAATAAGCCAGGAAAAGCATACTATCCCAATTTCAGAGGTGCAGAAACTGAGGCACGGATTCAGGAGACTGTCTAGGTTCAGAGTGGAAGTGGAAACACCAGAGCCCCGAGACTCCAATTTTATAACATCTTCTGTTTCTGGATATTAGCAAAGGTGTTGAAGTAATGTTGAGACCCACTTGTGCTGCTGTAATTAAATTACTGATCACTAATCTTTCTACAGTGCCTTAGACCTTACACACATTATCTCATTTGTTCCTCACTGAAACTCCATGAAGGAGGTGTTATTAGTAGCTTCGGGTGCTCTGCAAAGTCACTGAGCCGGCTAAATGGCAAAGCCGTGTGGCTGCCCCTGCCGGTACCTGCCAGGCCCTAGAGAAAAAGCCCTTCTGAATATTGCGTAAGGGCCAGGCTACCTTGAACTGGAATCCTCAACAGCCTGCTCCTCACCTCCCAGTCTTCCTTCTGAAGGCATTCTCGGTGCAGCCAGAATGATCCTCCTAAAATGTAGGTCCGATCATGTCACTCCTCTGCTTAAAACTCGCCTGCAGTGCCCCGTTGTGCCCAGGCTAACGTCCAGCCTCCTTGGCTTAGTGGACAAGGCTCCACTTAACTGGGCTCAAGCCTACCTCTCAAGCATCCTCAGTCCCTGCTCCTGGCCCTTGCCTTGCCTGGTAGCATCCATTCCTGCTGAGCTGCTTGTGGTTCCCTGAGTTCTCTGGGATTCCTCTTGTCTCCTTCACTTTGCACATGCTGTTCCCTCTATATGGAATGCTCTTCCAGTTTCTCTGCCTAATATACTCTAATTCGTCCTTGGTTTTCATCAGAGGTCTGTCATCTCCTCCAGGAATCTTCCTTGAACACCTCTTCTCCGGAAGAGGGTTAGTCCTCCTCTCCTCTTCTCTATCAGAACCTTCCTTCCATAGTGGGCCAGTTCACTTGAAGTAGGGTGTGAGTGCCCAGCACCCACTACCTCTTTCATGAATAGGCATTTAATAATTAAGTGAATAAAGGAATGAATGAGCTTCTTGAGGGCCAGGGATGTCTTATTTACCTCTGTCCCCTAGAGAATCGGTTCCCAAGTGGTGGCACACATACCCCTGGGGGTACATGCTGGGCCGTTCGCGGGTACACAAAAAGTAATCAGTAATGGCAACCCCCCCCAAAAAAAAAACCACAAAACCCAAGTAAAGGTAAAAAAAATGCAAAGTATTAGTTATGGAACAACTAATAAGTTTGAATCACCGTTATTGGCGACACTTCGAAATCAGATCACATGAGCTAATGATGATTGGGTGAGGGCGTGGCTGTGAACCCCTCCCCCAAACTGCTCTTCTACCAATCATTCCACACAGTGTCAGAGCAATCCATCTGCGAAGTTTCTAGAACTTCCCCAAACATAAAAAGATCTGTAGCCAGACTGATCAGTTTAGTTATTGACTGAGTAAAAGTAAGTGCGTTGTCTTTAATCGTGATTCTTTTCAAGTAGTTTTTTCATTTCATGTTTAAATACTTGATCATCATTATCAATATTTAACTGTTACAAATATTGTAAAATTAAATCTGTGGTTTGTACTTTTAGTGTAGTAAGTTTTCTTTCCTAACTTATTACCCCATTTCTACTGTTTTACATTAAGACAGGCACTGAACAAAAGTGTCAGTATTTAAAAACAGCTCTTTTAAAACCAAGGGGTGCAATTTTTAGAAACGGGTTGAAAAGGGGTATGCTAGTGGATACACTGCCCGAAGGCCTAGGTTTCCGCCTGAGGCGCGGTGGTAGGAGTCAGTCAGTGTCTGTTGAATAGCTGCGTGGTGGGTGGGGTGCGGTGGATCCACAGGGGAGGTGCCAGGTCCGCCCTGGAGCACGTGTCAGTCCGAGTGAGCAGTGGGGGTGGGCTGCTGTCTATTTCCCAGGGCTCCGCCCACAGGGGGTGCCCACAGGAGCTCCTGGCTAGCCCTCCAGCATCCCAGCTCATCATCTCCTGCCTGAACTTGCTGAGAAGCTGGTTTCCCCACCTCCGCGTCCCCCCCCTCCTCCCCCCACCCCTGAGAGTAGGGTTGGTATTCCTACAGATGTTTGTATTCTCTGCGGCTGATGAAAATATTCATTATCTTGTTAGCTGCCTCCGGGAAGGAGGTGCAGATTTGCATTTTTCCCAGCTCATCAAGGTGGCACAAGCGGTGCCTGTCACCCAGGCCGGCTGTTCCCCGCTACCCCCACTCCCTTCTGCATGCAAGGCAAGGGGATTCCCTACCCTACAGAGTCTACCTCTCTCCCCGCCCCCTCCCCCAGGCACAATCTGGAAGGACACAATCTAGAATCCTGGGAGGCTCAGCCTGTCTGTACCCACACTCCCAGGTCCTCTCCCCAGAGGTGATTTCTCCATGTGAGAAGGGGCCCTGTGCCAAGTCCTCCATGGCTCTCAGGTCTCAACTGCCCAGTGCAGCGTTTCCCTCCTAAGGTTAGTAGGGCCTTACATCTGTGTTAGGCTTTATACTTCCCAAAGTGCTTTCAGAAGCATTAGTCCATTCCATTCTAGCAAGTGCCCTCTGAGATAGGTGTAATCATTACTTCGGTTTTGTGTAGGAGGCAACTGGGGAGAAATGACTTACCCACTCCTAGGATGCTACTAAATCAAGCTTGTCCCACCCATGGCCCATGGGCCACATGCATCCCAGGACGGCTTTGAAGGTGACCCAACACAGATTCATAAAATTTCTTAAAATATGATGAGATTTTTTTTGTAACCTTTTATTTTAGCTCATCAGCTATCATCAGTGTTAGTGTATTTCATGTGTGGCCCAAGACAATTCTTCTTCCAACGTGGCCCAGGGAAGCCAAAAGGTTGGACACCCCTGCAAACGGTGCTGCTGAAAGTCGAACCCTGCATCCTCGTTCGAAAAAAGTCTTAGCTCTACCTGACACTGTGTTAGCAGAGGCCCGTGTCCTAGACATGGCGAAGGCCAGGGCTTCGAGGTCAGGCTGTGCATTTCAGACCCGGGAAGGTGGGGAGCCTTTGGCAATGACCTGGGCTTTTTCACATGGACAGGACAAAAGATTCATGTTCACAAAGTATGTGCACACAGGTGTTTCCTAATCTTAATAATACCTTCTGTTCTGGCGAGCTTGTGACCTTGACCTGATGGCCCTGCTCATACGTTCAGGGAAGCACTGGGTCTTGTAGCTGCAATCTTGCCTGAATGGTGAAGAAACCTGAGGAAGAGAATGGGACTACAAAGAGAATGGGGCTAGAAACAGAATTCCAGATGTTAAACAGGCACTTAAATAACAGACCCAAGGCTGGGCAACCATCCCACCAGTCATTTCAAAAATAAATGTCAAGCATTTTTCTTGTGTCAGGTACCATTCTGGAGGTTGGTCATAACCATTCATAAGACAGATTAGGTCTTCAACCGCATAGAGCTAATCTTCTGGAAGGGGATTGGGATGTGGAGGCAGCCAGGAGAAAGTCAATGTATGTTTCTGGTGGTGGTAAGGGATATGGAGGGAAATAAAGCAGGGTAAGGAATTGGGTAGTTTTACTTTATGTGAGGTGGTCATGATGGGCTTCTAGGAGGAGGTGACAGTAAAGCAGAGGCCTGAGTGAAGTGAGTAGAGAGAACTAGCCTAGCAGGCAGGGAAAATAGGAAGTGTCCTGATAGCTTGCTAGCCAGCCCAACTACCCAGTATGTGATAGGTAAAACGGGCACTGGATGCAATGAGACACAAGTTCTAATGTCAGCATTGGTCCCTTGGAGCCATGTGACCACAGGCAAATCCCTGTACCTCCTTAACACTCAGCGCCCTCATTTCTATGTTGCAAATAATCTAAGTACCTTCCACAAAGCTGTTGTGAGATTTTTTGGGGGTATAATGCATGTACAGCTCTGGATAGAGTCACTGCTCAATAAGTTGGCTACTAATACTTTATAGGGCCAAAGGTCTGGGAAATTATTGTTTTTCTCACATACACGTCTGCTGTTTCCGTCGTATATTCATCTGGCACGTGCTGAACCCATGCCACACGGTAGGTTCTATGACAGATATTAAGAGTACGATGTTTCCTCTATCCAACATATATTTGCTTGCATGTCCGCTAGGAACTAGGGATAGAGACATGAGTAAGGCAGACACTGATTCTGCTCTCATGAACATCTGCCCCTGTGTTCTGAGGCCTCATGTTCTTCCAACCCCAAATTGTCCACTGACCCCCAGAAGGCTCCAAGGCTGGAGCTGCCAATAGAGCACCTGTGTATGAATCGGAGAAAGGGGACTCATTGGCGCAGACACACCACCATGGGGGCCTTGAGCTTGGCTTGCAGAGCAAAGCTGGATTTCACCCTCTTAGCAATGGCACGATCTAGAAAACTGTGTGTGGGAGTCCATGAGAGCCCCCGCTCCCACACCAGTAGACAAGACTCTTCTTCTGTGGACTCTGGTCAAAGCATCCCTTGACTCTGACTTAACTTCTTAGTCTGATGATCCCTAAAGTGGCAGTTTTGTCTCCATTATACCAGTGACCCCTGAGTGCTGTCACACATCCATCCTATGAGCCCTGGGACTCAGGCAGGAGCAGCGTGGGCTGAGTGGGGACCCCTGCATGACATTCCGGGAGAGACACAAACTGGTGTTGTTTGGCCGGGCTCCTCCGTCACTAGCAGCACGTGTCCCCGTTCCGGTACCATTCACAGCAGCAGCGTTTATGGACAGCTTACCGCATCCCAGGCACACTTCTGAAAATGTCTGCTCAAGTTATGTCTTTTAGTCCTCAAGCAACCCCAAAAGAAAGTGATTTTTATTGTCCCCATTTTACAGAAACTGAGGCACAGTGAGAGGACTGGACTGGTTCTGATCTTTCAGGCTTCTTCTAATACTGACATTCAGTGGCTCTGATTCTGTTATTCATTCATTCACAAATTCTTGCAGAGCACCTATCATTATGTCTGGGACTGTGATAGGAGCTGCATGTATGTTATTTCACTAAATCCTAACAAAATGGCATAATGTAGCTTTTATGAGCTATTCTACAGACGAGGAAACAAAAGCTCAGAAAAGCTGGTTCGTTCACTGGGCCAGTGAGCCCCCGTTATGGGACTCCTTCCGTGCTATTTGGCCCTGCCTCGTGTTCTGGGGAGGCTACTGTTCTGTGAAGTAAGAGTAGAATTTGAAGGGCCGTGCGTAATCGGAGAATGGACCCTGCACCCTACCATGCAGGGAGACTGGCCTGCTTTTGCGGATCTTTGCCAGCATTCGCAGACGGGGGACTTGTGACATCGTGTCCCAGTCTCAACGCAGCCACTATAAACACCCAATCCTCTGCTGGCCAAAAATGGCCCTGTCCATCCTCCATTTCTCAGACCCTTGGCCACCCACTTGTCCCACTCCCCGAGCCATAAATACACCCTGTGCCCCCATGTCCACCACACTCCCAGCGGGCCAAGAGCTTCCCGTGGCTTCAGTAATTAAGTTCACACCTGCCAAAAAGAGAAATAGCATCACAGATGCGGTGGCAAACCTTAGCTAATTAACCATATGGGCCGGACCGCTGACAGAGTGGGAAGGCACGGGGGAAGTGCTGGTTTCCTGGCTCCCCGCGTGGGGGTGTGGGCAAGGGTATGAGGTGGGCTGCCGCACTCTCCAACGTCAGGGCGCAGACACTCAGGGCTTCCCACTACCTGCCTGGAGTCGTCCCACCTGTCTCCGAGCTGCCCAGCAGAAGAAGTCCCCAAAGGGTGGAAGGAGGGAGTCTAGCCGTATGGACAGGAAACATCCGTGCTGAAAGTGCAGACTGATGGTTTAGGCATAGAATTTGGAGAGATCGGCCCAGCCCGAGAAATACCATAGTGGCACAGAGAACAGCAGGTTGGAAACCCTGGACTTTCAGTCCCAGAGTTATCACTTACTAGCTGGGTGACCTGGGCCAAGGGGCTTCGCCCCTCTGACGTTAACCCACTCAGTCTCCCTAAGTGCTAAACAGCAGGATTGGGGTCCATGATGGCCATGCTTTTTTGGATTCTAGGCATCTCACAGAGAGTCAGAGACACCAGTGAATGAGAGAAGGAAGTAGCTAGTACAAGTTCATTGCATTTGTGTCAGACCTGAGCTGCTATTTGTTGAAAAGACCGTCCTCTCTCCATTGAATTGCTTTTGCTCTGTTGTCAAAAATTAGTTGATTAGTTTTGCAGGCGCCTGTCTCTGGGCTCTGTGTTCTGTTCCGTTGAACTATTTGTCCGTTCTTTCGCTAGCACTATGCTGTCTTGATTACTGTAACATTACAATAGGTCTTAACATCAGGTCATGTCAATTTTCTGACTTAGTTTTTCTCCTTCAATTTTGTGTCAGCTATTCTGGGCCTTTTGCTTTTCCATATTAAATTTTAGAATGAGTGTGTCGATCTCTATAAAATAACTTACTGGGATTTTTATTGAGATTACAGTGAATCTATAGATCAAATTGGGAAGAACTCACATTTTAATAATATTGAACATGAAGATGCAATAGCTTTCCACTTAGGTAGAGCTTTGGTTTTCTTAATCAAAGCTTTGCAGTCTCTCACGCAGATCTTGTACATATTTTAATAGATTTATATCCAAGTATATCACATTCTTTGGTGCCAAGGTAAATGGTGTTGTATTTTTTTTTAATTTCAAATTCCACTTGTTCATTGCTAGCAAATAGGAAAGAAATTGTCTTCCATGTATTAACCTTGTATCCTGCAACCTTGCTGTATCACGTACTCAGTCCAGGAGGCTTTTGGGTTTTTTGTTGTTATTGAATCTTTGGGATTTTCTAATGCATATTGTATTTTTTAAACCTAAATTGAATCCCTAATAATGCTAATGATGATGATGATAATAATAACAATTAACATTTATAGTGCACATCCTGTGTCGTGCCAGATGTCCACTGTTCTGCTCGCACCATCTTACTTAATCCCACAACATTGGCAATCACCAGTGTTGTCATTTTTGTCCCTGTGACCAGTGAGAAGAGTGAAGCTTGGTAAGACATGGCAGCTGATCCAAAGTTGTACAAGGCAGGGGCAAGACTTCAGCCTTGTCCTTTTTTGTTTTTTCTTTAATTATTCCCAGTTTCCCATAGTTGTAACAAATAGAGTTTCTGTTCATGTGTTTTGTGTACAGGCTCCACACTGCATAGGTCCTGCTTCCTGAGAATAGCCTGGTCCTGCTTCCTGGGAAGTACATCACGGCCTAAATGACAGTCACCCCCACACGGTTAAATAC
The DNA here is from genome assembly GCA_004026885.1 of Lyroderma lyra. Classification (NCBI taxonomy): domain Eukaryota; kingdom Metazoa; phylum Chordata; class Mammalia; order Chiroptera; family Megadermatidae; genus Lyroderma; species Lyroderma lyra. Next base: position 61,772 of record PVJL010006885.1, on the reverse strand, counting down.
CTCCCAGGCTGCTTACAGACATGGCCCCTTTAGATCCTCATAACTGACTCGATAAAAGTAGGTCCTGCCAAGTCCCTCATTTACAAATGAGGTAACTGAGGCTCCTGAATTAAGTAACTTGCTCAGAATCACGCACCTAGTAAGAGGTGGAGTTTAGGATCCATCCTTGGTGCGTGTGGGTCGGGTTATTACAGGTAAGCCTGAGGCTCAGCAGGACAGTCAGTGCTTATGACCACAGGAACAGTGACTAACAAGGCGCGAAGCTAGAGCCGGGGTCGGAAGACCTGGGTTAAATTACATTTTGGTGCCAAGTTTTGAAAAGGCCGAAATGTGTGCTCATGAATTGGAGTTTTGTTTTCTCAGGCCCCTTTTCAGTCTTGACATCCCTTGGCTCTTAAAAACCATTTCCAGCTGTCCTGTAGCAACATGCACGCCTCACCTTGGCTGTGATGTAAACTGGCTAATGATCACACTACCTGGGCTCCGGGTTTGGCTGCAGCTGATACCAGGCTGTGGGAACTGAAAAGGGAGGGATGTGTCAGGGCTGGTCAGGGCTCCTCATTAGCGCCCTGTTGCAGAAGATAGGCGCATCATGTTGTTGTCTTTCTCCTGCCTTTGGGGGTTTTCTTTCTCCCTTGCTAATGGCTAATAAAAACAGAGAGAAAGAGGGGGGAGAGAGAGAGAGAGAGAAAGCAAACAAGAGAGCAGTTGCTATTAGGTTTTCTTTTACTGCAGCAGGTTTCTCATTTTGCAGAGCTCATTAGAGGTGGCTATATGGGAAGACTCCCAAGGTGCCCTGGGGACAACGAGAAAGACGGACAGAGGGAAGAAATATTCAGAGCGGGGATCCCAGTCACACATTTACAGCAGGACTGGAGGTCCTTAGGCAATGTGTTCTGATGTGAAAATGCACCTCATGGCTTGGTTTGCAATGTTAACCTAAAAAAAAACAAGAAAGTTCTTCCTTTCTGACTACGACAGGGAATGAAGTCATTATTAAATGCGCAGATGCTGTGTGGTCGGTTGAAAGGGGCTTTGATATTTCCTATCCGTTGCTTTAAGTGAGGAGATTTGAAACGTCTTTTTCTTTTCGTCTGGAAGCTGGCCGGCTGGAGGTTCGATTTCACAAATATTGCCTATGTGCCTGAAGCTTTGTTGGGAGCTGGGAAGGGGAGAGATGACACAGTCCCTGTCCCCAGTGGGGGGACACAGACACACCCACACCGATCTCAGTGCATGCTGTGACAGGAAGAGATCTGGTCCCCATTTGGTGCTGAGGTCTTGCCTTTAGCATTAGTAACTCCCCTAGAGGTCAGAAGCAGGGTATGAAGTTAGGAAAAAAATAAAATCCACCAGCAAAAAAAAAAAAAAAAAAAAAAAAAAGAAGCAGCAGCAGCAGCAGCATCCCATAATGTAAAGAAATAAAAACTCCCAATTAACAGCCACCTGTCCCAGGTTCTCATAATGGCTCTACCACGTGACTTGGACACGCTGTATATTCTTTCTGGAAAAAGGGTAGAAGAATTTGAGGTCCATTCCAGCTCTGAAATTTGCATCTTCGTTATTCCTAACGCAGACAGGCTTTCTGAGGATAAACCTGCCAGAACCGTGCTCTCCACAGCGACGCCGACCACGGATCGAGTCCGCTCTCGGCGGTCCCCTGCCGGGCGGCTCACGTGACGACCCCCTCCGTCCTCACTGCAGGCACGCGGGCGCGATGCTCGGTGTGCAGACGCTTCCGATGAGCAGCTTCGGGGTTCAGGCAGAGCCACACAGGGCACGCGAGGCGGGGCCGGGGTGCCACTCGGGGTGTGTCCGGCTACGACACAGAAGAGATTCAGAAAGCTGACACGACGCGCCCGTGGGGACAGGCCTTGCGTCTTGGGGACCTCTTCGTGTGAGAGACACTTGGGGCCACCTGGGTTAGTTACAGAAATGAGATCAGGCTGCAAAGGTCCCCACGAGCTAGGAAGTGACTTGCTCAAAGCCACACAGCAAGGTAGTGGCACAGGTTCACAGAACTGGTGGGATAGAGGGCACATGACGAATGGTGAGAGCAGACACCAGGATTCGGGGGTACTCGGTCACCTCCGGCCTGGCACTCAGGTGGCAAGTGCCTTCCGTGCCCCTCCTCTGGGACTGCTGTGATGCTAGACCCCTGAGACACAGATACACGTGGCACTGTGGGATAGAGAATGCCCTGGACACCAGAACATGAAGATCCTACCCGGGCCCGAAGCAGTTTTAAAGGTTCAGGGATACTGGCTTCTGCTCAGGACTGTGGTATCATGAGCAGCTACAGGCCTCAGGGATTGAGGGAGGTCTGCTGGAGCCTGCGGCCGGGCGGGGCTGGACAGAGATTGGGGCTCAGAGATTGGGTACCCCTCCATCAGAGGCTCCGCTGCCACCTCAGGCCTGGGGAGTCTTGCTGCCGACCCTGCAGATCTGGGTCCAGAGGGAGGCTTGAAGCTGGAATCTCTGTTTGGCTGCGTTCCTCGTTTAAAGCATCTGAAAAACAGAGATAGTTATAGTACTTAGTCAGAAAATGCAGAGGTTGGACCCCGTAATGTTGAACTACCCCCGCCCCCAGCTCTCAAATTTTATATCGACGGATCAGGGCCGTTGAATCTCGCCCTTGCGAACTGGGAGGAAAAGTGTGGGAATCTGCCCCGGAGGCCACAGAGACAGCAGCTCAGCCTGCTCCCGGGGTTAGGACAGGAGGACGAATCCCGGGGCCGACAGGCACAGGCGAGGAGCTGCAGGGCGGAGTGGCGGCGGCGAAGATGATGTTGCTCTAGCCTGCAATTTCTTTCAATTTCAGGAATCACAATTACCTGGGCAGGAGTTAGCAACGGCCATGCCTGGAATGCTTAATTGAGTTTCACTGCCACTGGCGAAAGCTGTTTTGCATTTAGAGAGGGAAAACATGTGCAGTGTGTAACCCAGACATCAAGTGTGTGTGTGCGTGCATGCACGCCAGGTATGAATGAGGGTGTGGCAGGACAGAGAGAGCCAGGGTGAGCACGGTCAGAGGGTAGTGGGGTGAAGCTGGCTGCCCTGACTGAATCGTACATGACCCTGGGAAAGTGGTCTCACCTCGCTGAGCCCCAGCTTCCTCACCTCCCTCATGGAGGTAATACCTTACTTGCAAGATTGCTGAGGAGTGTCTTAGTCCGTTCAGGCTGCTAGAACCTGCTGTAACAGGCTGGCTTAAACAACAGACATCTATTTCTCACAGTTCTGGGGGCTGGGAAGTCCAAGATCAGGGCTCTGGAAGATTCACCGTCTAGATCACTTCCTGGTTCATAGATGGCACCTTCTTGCTGTGTCCTTGCGTGGCTGACGGGATAAGGAGCTCTCTGGCGTCCCTTTTGTAAGGGCACTAATCCCATTCAGGAGGCCTGCACCCTCATGATCTAAGCACCTCCCAAAGGCCCCATTTCCAAATACTGCCGCAGTGAGGACTAGCTTTCAACATAGAAGTCCTGGGGGGACACAAGCATTCAGTCTATAGCAAAGAGATTGGAAAGAAAAAGCCCGTGCAGCCATCCAGGGCATGCATTCAACAGCGAACAGTTGTCATTGTTACTGTGGGCATCCATCCGGGACATTCTACCAGCGCTGGTATTTGCAATGAGCCACTCTTCAGCATTTCATGGAGGGGCGGAATGAAACATGACTGGCATTTTGCATCGTTTTCTAAGAACGTGGCGTTAAACCTTTCAAAGTCCAGCTTACTATCTTTGTGCACTTAACCCCTTTGGACTTCTGTCCCCTCACTTAAAAATGAAATTAGAATGAGAGCACGTACCGCGCAGAGTCATTGTGAGTATGAAATGAGGTATGTTCACAGCCCTCAGAATGATGTCTGGCTCGTTGTAAACAATCAGTAGATACTAGCTTTAAAAACGATACTGGTTTCGTGCGCTGGGTGTCCCGGGAAGCAAGGGAGAGATGGTATGGGAGGCGGAGGTGGACATGGCAATGACCCGGGCTCTACGGCAGGGAGCTTGCAGGACTGAAGCCGAAAAGATCATCTCCCCTACGTTTCCCTTCAGCCGAGAAGCGCTTAGTGAGTCCCTGGTACATGTGTACTTCACCACCGTGTAGGGCTGGATGCACAGTAATGAACAAAACAGACATGGCCATTGCCTTCTGTGCCTTTTGTCCAGTGAGGGCGACAGTGAATGACCAGGAGTGACAGCCCGGTGTGAAAATATCGGGCTAGGGGAAGGACAGGGGTTGCAGAAACCCGGGGAAGGGGTCTTTGAAGTCCTGTCAGATGAAGGAAGAGGCATCAGCAATACCCTCCTGGGTTTGGGGGGCACCCCGGAGATGGACAGGCAGTGGGGAATGGGGTGGGGATCGACTTTCAAATGGCCAGAAGGGAGGTTGTGGACTCTCAGGTCCGCTCTGCCCCTGGCCTTTTCTCAGCAGTCCTACTCAACGCTAGTGGCAAGAGGAAGGGTTTTGTTTGGTTGGTTTTTGCTTCCTTCCTTTTGCTGTCTGGTGGGAACTCCTCTGAGGCCTGCACCATCTGTACATGGTAACAAGACCGTGATCTGAGTCCGATGGGTTTGGCTTTGATATGCAATCGAGCCTTCACTCCCCGCACTGGCCGGCGTGGGGAGCTGTTATCTAGCCCAAGACACTACAGAGTCAGCTTTGAGATTAAAATCTGAGCGGTGACTCTTTTTTCTCCATGCTTCTGCTTTTCTACGGAAGGGATGGAGTCCTTTGATGAGTGGGTGGGGGGCCATGACAGATAGGGAATGAAAAATGCTTCACGTTAACATGTTCAAAAACATATTCACGTTGCACACATATTTGCACATACATGTAGGAAGCATTGGTGCATGTGTCTCCTACCAGGCTATGGGCAACTTGAGGACGGGGAATACTTGTTTTATCATTATATTCCCAATGCCTGGCACATAATATTGTGGTAAAGCTTTGCTGAATGAATGAATGGATGAAAAGTGGAATGAAAGAATGGCTTAAGTCTGGAGTGCTTGACCAGAGAACTTAAATGAAGACCCATCATTAAGAGGCAGATCACAGGAGAACAAACTTTCTATCGGGTCCCCAAGAAGGGCGGAGCTTCGGAGTGGGCGTGGTTTAAACACCCCGGGATCCTAGAGACTCCAGTGCCTACAGGCTGGACAAAATCCAGCGAAACGCCTCTCAATCTGGCGTCTGAGAAATCCACCCCTGCTAGTTCCAGAAGCAACGAGTGGCTTTTCCAGACCACCAAGCCAGGCAGTGACAGAGCCACGATGAGAACAGGGGGCCCAAGTTCTCGATCACGGGGGACCTCCCATCTCAGCCCAAGCGCCCTCCCTCCCCCAGCAGACAGGCTCACAGGAAGCTGGCGGGGCGGGCGGGGGCCTGGTTTGAACCGGGGGAGATGCCTGCATGGGCGTGGAATGTTGGATGCCACCCTGGTAGGAGGCTTGGGGCAGCCTGCGGAGAGCCAGGGAGAGTGGACTCCCACCCCACCCTCAAACTCAGCGGTCCCCAGGTCAAGCCTCCCAGGCTTCCTTCCACTCAGAAGAGGCTGCAGACAGACAGTGCTGGCGTCTGGGGGTGATTTACCTCCCCTCAAATATCTCAATTTAAATGCTAATTTCCCCAGATCTGAGAGGTGATGGGCTCTTGCGAGCTGGTGGCTGTGTATTAATGTATCCAACACACTCACACATATTCTTAAAAGAAGGCTGGAGGGAGGGCAAACCTGGGGGACAGTGGGGGAAAGGGGCAGAGGAGCCAGGCTGCCCTGCTGTCACCATGGCTGAGCCGGTGCTCTGTGGGTTTGTGCCACGTAGAGGCCACATGCAGGCGGCGGGGAAGGTGAAGAGGTCTGCCCCTCCCCTCTACCCACAATCCAGCAGATGCTTAGCGGGGGTTAGACTGCGCGCGGGCTCCGTGCAGGGCTCTCCGGGGCTCGGAAGGCATTCAGAATCTAGTGTGGGATTCCGGAGCAGGAACTAACGATAGGCCTGTAGGTGAAGCCTCCTCCCAATCCCGTGACGTTAAAACTTATCACCCCCATTGCACAGATGAAGTCACTAAGGCTTATAAAATGTAAGTGACCTCCCCAAGGTCACACAGCCAGAGTTGGGTCCATGTCTGCATGATGTCTGAGCCCATGGCTTTTCCACCACCAGATCCCAAGGTCACTTCTAGAACCTCTTCACCAAAAATAAGAAAGGGAAGGAAGGAAGGAAGGAAGGCAGGAAGGAAGAAAGGAGGGAAGGAAGGAAGGAAGGAAGGAAGGAAGGAAGGAAAAAGCGCCTGAGAAAAAAGCAATAGGAGATTTATTTCAACTGCAATGGTGTCATGGAAGGGGTACTTTTCCAGTGGGGACACCCCCCACGCCCCACACCTCCCCCCATACACACCCATGCACACGTGCACCCCAGAGCGGGGAGGTCTGACCTCCCCTTGCCTAGAGATATCACCTTTTCCATCTGGGCCTCACTAGCTCAGGGGGACCCCAGCCCCTCTCTGAGCCAGGGAGCCCATGCACATAAGATGTTAGAGGAAGAAATGAGGGTCCAGTGGAAGAGCTGGAATTTTAGACACAAATCCCCCATGTCCCCTGGATTCTGAAGCATGTTGGAACGATGTGATAAAACTTCAGAAAGGACTCTGTTGAATGATGTAGGTCATACACACCCGACTTGTCTCTAGGTTTCCTCTCTCTGTGTCTGCAACAAATATGCATTGAGCACCCACTTTGTATGCAGCTCACACTGTGCTAGGCCCTGTGGAGGCAGCACCAAATGGGACAGGCATAGTCTTGGTCCCCTTGGAGCTCAGAGTCCAGTGGGACAGGTAGCTGTCCGATCCGGTCCCCATGAGCCCATCTATGCTTAGGAACTGTGGAGCTCTTGGTGAAAGAAGAGAGCAGGACGCTATGAGAGAAAGTAACAGGAGAACTGATCCTGGGAAGGTGTGTCAAAGGCAGAGAAACACGCGTTGTGTGTGGTCTGAAGGATAAGCAGGACTTGGCCAGGTGCAGGAAGGGGGGGCAAGAGCTTTCCAGGCGACGGCAGGACCTCCGTGTGCTCGTTGGTGGGAAGCGTGTGTGCCACGTAAGAGGGACTCGGGGATGATCAGCTGGAGACCAGTGAGCCGGTGGCAATGGCCACGGACCGTGAAGGCCTTGGAGACCTTCACACAGCGTTTGCCTTCTTCTCCCCTGGTCTTCACGAATGGAGGCACCGCCCTGATTCCCCACCGCTGTGTCCCCCGTGTACAGAACTGTCTCTTGGCTCATGAGAGACCCCAATAAATGCCTGTGGGACGAAGGAGGGCTGTCACTCCCACAGTCGTCCCAAGTGCATGGGGCTCAGGATCTACTGTTTTGCAGAGTTGATGAATTGTTTCCATATAATGTCAGCTGAGACGTCACTGTTTTCACAGGGACAGAAATGTTTACCTAACGAAAGTGGCCCTGTCTCTGGTTGAAACACAGCATCCCTTTACGTGGGCGCACACACACACACACACACACACACACACACGTGCATACAGCCACATCACGGCCGTAAAAGCTCGTCCCCCCCAACTGTACACAGCACAACTGCCAGCTCTCAGCTCATCTCGGTGGCGAAGAGCCCAGGCTCTGGACTGATGCACCGAACGTCAGCTTACGGCATGCCAGGCCCTAGCCAGGAGCCCAGCAGGCTGCAGTGTGGCCGTGGCCACTCTAACTTCCTGACGGTGGGCCCTGGCTGGACACATTTCTTAACCTCCCTGAACATCCGTGTCTTCATCTACAAAACGGGAGTAGCAACAGTAGCTGTCTCAGGGAGTTCTGTGCAGGTCAAACAACACGCACGCATACCTGGGCACAGCACGTAGAACGTAGCTGATGACCAACTGTGGTCAATCAGTCAGTGTTACTCTTCTCCCTGTCTTCCTATCATATTAATTAGTTGCCTGGGAGCTCTTACAACACACGCACATGCACGCACGCTCTTAGAATCTGAATTGGGTTTCTGACCCACTGAGTGGAAGCCAGCGCCCCGCCAGCCTCCCTGCCACCCTCCCCAGGTGAGTGGGTTCTCTCTGAGGTTCTGGGCCCAGAGGAACTCCCCGCCTGGCTGCTGTCCCCTCCTGGTTTGCCTCCCTGGAGAGCCCATGGATGCAAAGGCCCAGGGCGCCCTCTGCTGGCGGAGGCCGTGCAGGATGGCCATGGCCCAGGTGGCCCACAGGGGCCCCAGTCCTGAGGCACCCTGTCTAGTCTTTGGTGCCACTGTCTTGTCCTTCCCTGCTTTGTCCTGCCCACCCTCCCAGCCTTCCACACGAACTCCCGCCCTCCCTTATCTCCCTCTTTCTCCGGAGCTTCCTCACATCCCTCTGTGAATGCCTGACTCTCAGGGGTAAAACCTTCCCCCAGGAAGAGGCCTTGTGAGCCAGGCTCTCCGCCATGCTGACACGCTGCTGCCTCCCACTGTCCCGCAGGGGTTGGAGGTGCTCCACAGAACCAAGCCCGGTTTCAGCAGTGGCAGGGGATCGGAGGGGAGAGACGTGGCAGGTGGAGAGGGTCTCCCTTCCTCTTCGATGACAAAACCATTGCCAGAGAAGATTTGAGGTAGAGACTCAGGTTCGCAGACAAAGCAAAGGCCAACCAGCAACACACAGCTGAGCAGATGCCCTGAGCACGGGCACGCATGGAGACACGAACCAGTAGGGCTCCACGGACACACAAAATAGCACGCGTAGACGTCCCGGTGTGGTCCTAGAATCTCACCATCATGCACACGCATGCCAGGCAGGCAATGTCCCACCCCGTCCTTAGTCCTGCGCGTGTGACCTGGGTTCACATCCCCACCTCGGCCATGTCGTCCCTCTGAACCTCATTGTGTGTCAACCGTAACATGAGACAGCTAAGAACGACCTTGCGGGTTGCTGTGAAGATTAAATGACACAATGCGTCTAAGGTGCTGAGCCAGACCCTGACAAATTGTAAGGACTCAGGAAGTGAATTGTCAGAGACCACCGTGAGGGACGTGATGTCTCCTCTCCTGGACTCTGACCTGCTCAGGGGTCAGATGTGGGGAAGGTGGTCACTTAGTAAATGACCTGATGCTGAGCTTCACAGGTGCCTGCAGCGGGGTGCGGGGGTGGGGGGTGCAGGGTACAGGCCACCTGACAGCTTGCACAGCTGCTGGGGACGCACCCGGGATCTGCTTTCCTCCTTCTGGTGTCCCTTCTGGGTGGCAAGTGAGGTGATACACATCCCACTCTGTTTGCTTTTCTCCTCCCCCCCCTCCCTCTTCCCCCTCCTCTCCTGATGGGAATCGTACTTAGTGTGTGGCTCTGGGGAGCACGAAGGGACCGCGGGAGTCAGACCGTAAGGCAGAAAAGCCCTCGGCTTCCTGCTGGCGCGCTCACGGAGGCAGGAAGCTCGCCGCCTCCCGCGGCAGGCTGTGCTGTTTTTAGGCAGGTCTGTTGTCTGGAGGACCACCCCAGTGATGCCCTATTACCCACCCGCCTTAAGACTACCTTCGTTCAGGGGTCCACCCCTGAGGTCACCTGGAGGCCTATCATCTGTGTCCCTTCCTACGGTGAAGGGACAGAGGCTCCTGAAGACACCAGGGCGGGAGAAAGATCACTCGCCTGGGAGTTAGGAGACCTGGGTTTGAGTACAACCCGCTGACAGTCAGTGAGCAGGTCACTGCCCTTGGTTTCCCTATCTGTGAAAGGGAGAGCTGGACCCAAATGCTCCCTTAGGTCCTTTCACTTTAATGCATAGACACCCGCTCTTTCAAGCCTTCCTTCCTCCAGCTCAACCTCGCCCCTGTTTCTGCAAGCCCTCAGGGCCGTTCTCGCATCCCTCACCGCCTGCTGCCCCGTCCTCCCTGCGCATGCGAGGGGACGGTCCGCAGCCACGTAGATCGTTTATAGAGCACCGGCCCCTCGAGTGTTTGTAACTACCCTGGGATCTCACGTTGTAGACGGCGAAGCTGAGCTTCTGAGAGGACCGGTCGCTGGCTCAGGGTGGCTCAGCTAGCGCTGGGGGGCCAGGATCCGAGCCCCAGCCGGCCAGAGCCGGTCCTTGGCGCTGCGTTCTCAGGGCCGGGCTTCGGGGCCGGCGGTGGTGCAGCACAGGCGCCTGCTACGCGGGCGTCTCCGTAAGCGCAAGCGGCGGCCTCTTGCCCTGCAGCCCCGGCAGCCTCCACGTGCTCGGTTTCGCAGTCTCTCTGCTCCTCTCCACAGGGAGAACAACTTCATCAAGGACTTCCCTCAGCTGGCCGATGGGCTGTTGGTGATCCCGCTGCCTGTGGAGGAACAGTGCCGGGGGGTCCTCTCCGAGCCCCTCCCGGACCTCCAGCTGCTCACGGGTAAGACATACGCACGGACCCCTTCCGGCCTCCCCGACCATTCACCTGGTCTCCAGGCCTCCCCCTTGGTGAGGGACGGGGCGCAAAAGGGACCTGCCACCTCTTGGGCTCCTGCCGTGTGCAGAACGAGGGACTTGCCCGAGATGGCGGGCCCTGAGCCCAGGCCAGATCTACGCCCTTAGCGGACTGCCGGCGTGCACTGGAGCAGCCTTAAGTGTGGTCACCGCGTCATGGATTCAGTCCCCAGAACTTACTCATCCTGCCTAACCAAACTTTGTACCCTCTGACTGACGTCCCCCCTCCCCCACGCCGTCTGCTCTGCTTTCACAAGTGCAGCTTTTTCACATTCCGCACGGAAGGGGGGTCGTGCAGCACCTGCCTTTCCGTATCTGGCTCACTGCACGGGGCTTGTTTTTAAATCATTCTGAGGCGGAGTCACTGGGCCCCGCCCCAGCCAGAAGCTTCCCTCGGGCGAACGCACTTCAGATACCAGCTTATTTTTGAATGTGGGTGCTGAGCCATCCACACACCCCATTCTATGGATGAGAAATCTAGACTCAGAGAGGTGAAGGAGCAGGCCCGGGCCGCACAGCACACCTGCCAGGATTGGAAGCCGGGGCCCTGGCCCCCGGCCTCCTGGGCTTTGCCTGAACTCCGTGCTCGCCCTCTCCCTCGCTAAGAAGCTCCCGAGGCTCTGCAACACTGTCCGCCCCACGGTGCCCTCCTCCCTGCTCCTCTCCTACCCTTCCCTGGGGGATTTCCCTGAGATGTGAGGGCCCTGGTTCTGCCTTTGTGACATCGTAGCTGGCTATCGTAACCACTGTCCAGGAAGAATGGCCGGGCTGATGGATGAGGGGGCCATCTCACTGGGAGGGACACGGTGCCCCGGGGAAGACCTGAAACATCACCGATTTCTATTTCACGCCCCTGTCACTTGCACGCTCTTGGAAACCTTGCACACATCATCTGATCGCAGACAGGGGAGAAGCTCACGTGTTGAAAGCCACCTGGGGCCCGGGCACGGCACACGTGTTAACCCGTGTAACCCTGCCAAGGTGTTAGCGTCCCCTTTTAAATTGGTGAACTCATCCAGGGCCACATGGCTGGTCTAACGTCGAGTCAGGATTTCTGATGCTGTAGCCACTGTCCTACGTCTCCTCCCTGACCTGGCCTGCTTCAAAGTGGGGCCTGGATGTCGGTCACAGGAAATCATGGGTGTTAAAAGTGTTTTGTAAAATGTGTCTGAAATCTGCTGTGCCTGCCTTAATTTTCGTCTTCCGTAAGATCATAGACTGCAGAAGGCATCTAGTGTACTCCTCCCTTCTGATGAGGAAATCAGGCCTACAGTATCCCTGCTGAGTGGTGATCCTTCTTGCATATCCCCAGTGACGGGGAGCTCACCACCTGACAAAGCCACATTGCTGTAGTCTACGGTGGATGCTCTGTTCTCATGGCAAGGACGCAGGGCCGGGCACTGATGGATGTGTGTCCTTGAGCAGTTTTCCTCACTGAGTCTCTGTTTCTCCTTCTGAAAAATGGGGTGTAACAATTATTTTTCTGGATTGTGGTGAGAATTGGAGATCGTGGATGTAAGTAAAATGCTTGGTACACTGTGGTTCCACACGAGTGCTCCGAGTTGTTAGGATTATTCGTTTTGGTTCAGAGGTCCTTGGAGGTGTCCTAATAAAGGAGATGTTACATTTCAAGTATTCATTTTTATTTTTTAATTCCCAGAAAAAATACTTTCCTCCATCCCAGAGCTTTATTCTACCCCTAATCCCTGGGTGAGGATTTAGGATAGGGTCTGGTAAGATGGGGGTCAGGGATGGGTTTATGAAAGGGACTGAGTGAGCCAGTTACTAGTTACTTGTTGAGAGCCTGCTCTGTACCAGGCTCTGTTCTAGGCTCTGCAGAGGTGGGCAAACACAGACCAGAGCCTGGACCTCAAGAAGCTGACACCACCCTGGAATCCAGGAAGGACCAGGGATGGGGGCAGTGAGGGATGGGCTGATGGGCACTTTCGGGGAAGGCCCAGGGATGGGGTGAGAAGCAGAGATGATGGTTTTGGAAATCACTGACTAACCGAAGAAGCCATTACTTCTGTCTTTCGGACGTCACGGCCCCAGGTGGGTAAGCTGCATCCGCGGCCTGCATTCCCACGTTCTACCTCCCTCCTCCGGGAATCAGCCCGGCTTGCTGGTGCCCCGCCAGGGCTGCTCTGAACCAGGACGCACAGCACAGATGGGCGGAGATGCCTGGGCACTGGCATCTGCTCGCGCTGTGGGGACTGTTGACTCTGCCCTGACCCGACATGGGGCCCTCTCCTGCCTCCCCCTGCCTGCTCTCCTCTGCAGAGGAAGGACAGACCGAGCTGATAACCCAAGAGGACGTATTTATAACAAAACAACTTCGCTCCAGTGCGTGTATCTTTGGGGATCATGAATATTTTACTTTAAAATGAAAGCCTCTAAAAAATTTTGTATTATTCCTGAACAGGCTAAAGGGGTGGGGGTGGGGGGGAATGTTGACAGTAATGGACAACTTTAATACTGCAGTAATGTCCAGAAAGAAATCACTTGTTCTGATGAGATTCTCATTTTAATCTCGGTATCAGATATCTCTCTGAGCGTTTCCTCACCAGGAGGCAAAAGAAAAGGATGGAAAATGTACTTGCCGTTTGCAGTGGATACATAACAACAGTCTTAATAACTGCTGATGTGACTAGCCTTCCTTTTTCATGGGATTGTCCCCCCGATTATTAAAAAAGAGAATTTGAAATGCTCAGTGTAGGAAATTCAAAAAATGGCCATGAATATACATCAGAAAACAAGAATCTTTTATACACCCACCACCCGAAGTTAACCACGGGGTAACATTTCATTGTGTGTGTATGTTTTTGTTCCTTTGTTTATTTTTTGTCTATACTTGTGTTTCCCCAAAATGCATCCTGTGAAATGTGAGTTGCAGTGGACCCTCCGTAAGAAAGGGGTTCCATGGTCCAAGAAATTTGCGAAATACTGAGCACTGCCTTCATGGAGGCTTTTTTTAAAATTGTGTTTAGTTTTGTTTAGCCAGTGTTCCTCTGTCTTACCTGTACGCATGTGCACATACATTTTATGTGATGCCTGTGGTCTTCTCACGTGTCCATGTTACGAAACAATGGTCTAGACAGTGGTCGGCAGACATAAAGGGTCAGATAATAAATGTGTTCGGCTTTGCATGTCATCTCTGTCACAGCGGTTAAACTCTGCTGTCATCCTATGAAAGCAGCCATAGACTGTGGGTGATAAACGGCCGCAGTTTGCTGACCCTGGCCTCCAAGCGCAACATTTCTACTCACCAAAGGGTTGCCACTTCTATCACCTTACTTGGGTCTCACCCCCTGCCTGTGGAAATGAGTCCAGCATAGGTAGCCACAGTATCAGACGGGGAAACTGAGGCACCGAGATGTCTCGTTTCCTGTGGCAAGTTGCCAACTGGGTAGATGGGACCATACACCCCCTCTTGTTGGTAGGGTAAAGGGATCTTGCAAACTGTTGGACAAGAGAAAAAACAGGGTTGGGGCTGAGATCCGAGCCCAGGAAGAGGCCTGGAACTGGGGTTCAGGTAAAGTTCTTGGCCCCAGCAAGAGCCTCTCCCTACTTAGAAGAGATGGCCATGACCCAGAGCCCAGGGCTGCAAGGCAGGGCAGTGTGATGCGAAACCTCCAAGTGCTGGGCTCATGTGACCTTCTTATTCCTTCCCCCAGGTGACATCAGGTATGACGAGGCCATGGGTTACCCCATGGTGCAGCAGTGGCGGGTCCGGAGTAACCTCTACCGCGTGAAGCTCAGCACCATCACCCTCTCGGCAGGTGAGGGCCCCTGCCCAGGCAGCCCGGGGACTTGGGGTGATTCCACATGTGTTCCCCAGGACCTAGCTCCACACATCCACTAAACAAACACTAAGGATAGCGGATGAGCTAATACAAGGCTGCAAAACACCTCGTCACGTTTTCGGAATTTGTTGTGGGCCACGTTCAAAGCCGTCCTGGGCCGCAGGTTGGACACGCCCGCTCTACGACGAATGAAGAATCGCACATTGGAGGCGCTCATGATTGAGGAAGGAATAAAAAATAAACAAATGAGAATTGAAAAGTAAGGAGTGAGTAAAGGCCTCTGGAGAGACGGGGCCTGGCCTCGGTTTCCTGCTGTGACACAGTGTAACTGCCACTGAGGTCCAGTTCCCGTGCCCTCTACTAATGCAACAGCTTTTTCCTTAGGCGCTCTCTGCCCGTGTCACTCGGTTCATGAGCAACGTGGAGCTGTTTTAGCCTGGGGGCGCGCTTATAGGACTTCACCCTCTGAGAAGTACAAAGAGTAATCATGGCTGACGTCGGCCAGCACTGTATCGCATTTTATATCTTAGGACTTACGTCAGTCCTATGAGGGAGGTTTTTTTATTCCTTTATTTTTTCTTTTGGGTAAGAAAATTGAGGGTCAGAGAAGTTAGGTAACTTGCCCAAGGCCACACAGCTAGTGAATGGCAGATCTGCAGGAGCACAGCCAGGGTTTGATTACAGTTTATCTGCCTGGATAAAGAGCCCCTGGGCTTCTCCATGACCACTGTTATTTATTACTTAACAGTCCCCATCTCATCATTAACACCGCTGCAGTAATTACCCAGTTGCATGAGTTAACAGGTAGATGGAGAGGGGGTTGCTAATCAAGCGTCCATTCTTTGAGCCCCATTTCTATTTTCTCCTGCCATCTACGCTCGTGAATAAGACTCCGATGTTCCTGTTAGAACTACAAAGGTGGATCCGCTTTAATTAATCAATAATGATGCTCCCGAGAACGCTCTTGTAAATCAAATGCTGGCAAATTGGAGCTGATTTTTAACGTTGAAAAAAGAGCTTACTCTTTTACATTTTACTTTGAAGTGGCACGGAATTGGTTGTTCTCGTCATGGTGGGTGGAGATCGGGGTGCCTGCCATGTCCTGACCCGTGTGCCCCGTACCTGGTTGGGGTGTGAGTGGGGACGGAGGTGTGTGCGGGCAGAGCTTCCGCCTTCAAGGTGGTGCGTGCTGACGTCGCAGAGACTAGGTACCCTGGCCAGGAAGGTGCGGAAGGCCTCTTGTGGGAGGGGTGACTTCCACGGGCCTTGAAGCAGGGGTGGGACTTAGGCAGGAAGGGAGGTCATTTCAGACAGGCGGGGGGCGGGGGGGCTGTGCACAGGCACACATGTGCGTGTTGGCAGGTATAAGAAAGAATGGTAGAAATTTTATGTCACATTCAGGAGAAATAAGAAAACTGTCTTAGCTGGAGGTAAAACCCAATGCAGGTGGCTCATGGGAGATGACCTTGAAGGTCTGGAATGCTCACAGAAGGTCACTGGGCTTCCTCCAGTAGCGCGGGGCTGCCCACTACTGGAAAGTTGTAAGTCTCCTGGAAGAAGCGCTGGTGACCTGCCTGGCGGGGGACGGAGCTTGAAGGGGACCCGTGGTGTTGAGTGACAGCTGTGCAGGCCCCGCGCTGGGCCCTGAGGACCAAGGACGACAGAGCAGCCAGGAGGCCCCTGGCATTGTAAGGAGAGGGAACCGAGGGCTGTGCAGGGGGGCCGCGGTGAGGCAGAAAGGGGAGCGGTGTGAGAGGCCGCGAAGCCAGGGATCAGAGCGGAGGGCGCGGAGTTCCCCGCTGAGCCCCTGCCGGTGCGGCCCCGGAGCTCCAGTGTGGGCAGTGCCAGCCCCGGCCACGGAGGGCAGTGGGCAGTGTGGGAGCAGCGTGAGAGCAGAGTGGGTTGGAATCCTGGCTCCTCCGGCTGGAGGACCGAGGCAGGCCGTGCGGGTCTCTGAGCTTTGAGTTGCCCAGCTGCACCACAGGGTCGTGGTGGGGTCGCAGGCTTGGGGCTCGGGTTAAACCAGACACAGAGAGAGGCGGTTCGCAGTGTGCCTGGTGCAGGTGAGTCATTCAGCAGATGTCAGCTTTGATCTCCGAATTGTGACCTTCAGGTAGGTAGGTAGGTAGGCCTATGTGATCTGAGTCACGGAGCTTTAGGCCCAGCTTGTCCAACCCGCGGCCTGCATGTGGCCCCGAGGGCTTTGAATGCGGCCCAACACAAATTTGTAAACTTTATTAAAATATGGCTAAGGCTTCGGCACTGTCAACGCTGCAGCCCGGGTTTGATTCCCAGCCAGGGAACTACCCACATTAAATAAATAAATAACAAAAACAAACACCATTACGGAAATAGGGGGGTTCCCTGGTGGTCTAGTGGCTAGGCATTGGTGCCATCACTGCCACGGTCTGGGTTCAATCCCGGCTCCGGACCAACACAAAAAAAACAAAAACATTATGGAAATTAGGCACGAATTATTATTTTTTTTTAGCTCATCAGCTTTCGTTAGTGTGAGTGTAGTTTATGTGTGGTCCAAGACAGTTCTTCTTCCAGCGTGGCCCAGGGAAGCCACAAGGCTGGACACCCCTGCTTTAATCCTTTTTCTGCGATTGATTCCCTCTGGGTCCTAGGGGCACAGAGAAGACAGTCCTTGCTGTGGGAGGGACGGAGTGCTGTGCACAGTTGCACTGGCTGACACGCCGGTGAGAGATAAGGCACGGAGCCCTCCCTGGAAGGAGCCCCTTGCCGCTTGTAATTGGCCAGCCGCCCGCCTCCCACATCCGACCCCCTCCCTGCGTCCCTCCTCTGTCCAGGCTTCACCAATGTCCTCAAGATCCTGACCCAGGAGAGCAGCCGGGAGGAGCTGCTGACCTTCATCCAGCACTACGGCTCCCACTACATCGCCGAGGCCCTCTACGGCTCCGAGCTCACCTGCGTCATCCACTTCCCCAGCAAGAAGGTGCAGCAGCAGCTGTGGCTGCAGTACCAGAAAGGTAAGCCCAGAGCGCTGCCTGGAGGCGGGGGCCAGGCGGGGGGTGTGGGTACCGTGTCCGTAGGAACCACTTGTCCTGAGGCAAGTCCCCGCCCCTCTCTTGGGGCTTCCCTATCGCCAGGGACAGGGTGAGAGGTCACGTGATGATTTCTCAGGATCCTTTCCTGAGGCCCCAAGGTGACGCTCTGGACTTCAGAACTCTGACCTCTGCTGCGGGCTCCTTGTTCTGCCACTCTCTGTCCTTGAACCCTCTGCCAGAGGGAGGGCGGTGGGAAGGGCAGTGGTGTCTCCTGGACACTCTCATCTCTCCACGCTTCTTGGAAGAACCCAAGAAGAGCTGTAGCTTCAGTTTGAGGGGACAATTTCAAGTCTGTCGCCACGGGAGGCTTTTACCCTCAGGAGGGTCAGTGGGTCTCACTTCCCTCTGATTCTCAGCTGTTACCCGACCACATGGAGACCATTCTCTGCCACTCGCCCTGGGAAACTGAGACCCTCCCACCTCGGCGTTCCCTACCTGTGAAATGGGTACCGAAGGGCTGTTCTTACCCCCGTGAAGGGGACAGGGTGTGTGTAATCTCATTGTGGGGACAGAAACCTTGCCTACGTGCAGTGGTGCGTTCCTCTCCCCAGTGGGTCAGCTGCGCCCAGCCGAGTGCCCACAGACACACAGGACAGGGGTTGCTCTCTGTTTCCGTCGTTACTGTTACCAATTAACTTGAAAACAAAGGCTCTTGAGAGATGCAGCGGGTGACAGGGTGTACACACACGCTCGCACCCTCTTCGCAGGGCTCAAACATGACTCATAAGAGCTCAGAATGTGGACTCACGGGGGACCTCGCAGGTCTCCCTAGGCTGGTGGGACAACTGGGGAAACCGAGGCCCGAGGAGAGGAGGAAGCTTGTTCAGAGTCGCATGGCCCCACCCGCAGTGGGGCTGGTACCGCGTGGGCTGCCCCGCACCCCCTGCCCAGCGCTTCTGCTCCCCAGCTGGATGTAGCCCCGGCCCATGTGCGTCTGCCTCCCCCAGAACCTTCCCCATGTCCTGGGCGGCTTGCATCCCTCGTCGTGGTCTTGCCGCTCCCTGTCACCTGTGTGCAACTGTGTGGGGCACAGGGTGGTTTATAGGTGCAGGGGACATAATTGAGTTGTCTGGGAATTGCTCCGTTTTATGGCCGTGACAATGATGGTCTTTAAGGAAGTGCATTAAATCAATAGCAGTCTCATTGTGCTGCCCTATAAATAATGTGACACATCATTAAGCAGGGCAATAAGCTGCAGGACTTCGAAGTAATACAATTAGGTTCTGTTTATAAAAACCTCCGCGCTCACTGTGGCCGCTCAACTAACGCGCTTCGCGCCCGCCTCGGACCTGGGAGGCCACGCTGAGGCTCAGGCCCACCCATCTCCCTCCATGGCTGCTTCCGGCCCTGGACTTTTTCACTCCAGAAAAATCCATTGTAAGATGAGGGGTGCAGACAGAATGCTACCACAGCAGCTGGGGTTCCCCCGCGAGACTCAGAGCACCTTCCAGTGTCCCGCAGACTTACTGGGTGACCTTGGTGTGGAGCGTTTCTCTGGGCTTCTAGTGCAGACACTTCCCTTCCGCGGGCCGTGCTGCTCGCTCCCAAGAGGAGCCTAGGGGTCCCGGGAGACAGACTTAACCCTCCTCCAGTGCTTCCACCTCCTGACGCCCACCCACTGAGACCACCTAGACAGCACATCAAACACTGGTTTCATTTGATTTCTAATTTGGGGGTGATGCTTGGGAGGAGGAGGATGAAAAGCTGGGTGTTTTCTCCTGAAGAATTGAAAGACCCCCGGCCCCAGAGAGCGTCAGCAGCCCTCCTCTCCCTAGCCATCAGCTGCGGGTGCTCACCAGAGGCCCGTGGGGACCAGGCCAGCATGAACCCCTCTGGGGGCGGAGGTTGTGGGAAGAGGACGGATAGGGGAGCCGTGCTGAAGTGGGACAGACAGGACTTCACGTCCCGGTGCCTCTTCCAACATCCCTGCCTGGCAACCTCAGTCCAAATCATTTCGAAGTTTCCATTTCCTCACGTGTTAAATGAGGGACCGTAATTCCCTCGCATGGCTTTCTGCAGAATAAAATGAGATAATACAGGTCAGATGCCCGACATAAAAGACACTAGCTTACAATAAAACAAAAATTGTGGGCATCAGCTGAGGGTTCTTATTTTTCCCTGGGAAGCACCTATGTCACTAGAAAGGACAATCCCTGCAAATACCCTTTCAATCAGAGAGGGTGTGGGTGGAGGGGGGTCCAGGATTCTTTGAAATCCACGTGTAGCCCCAGGTGGTGGTCTGTCCTGACCGGGAAGGGCCAGAGCTGCAAGAGGAGGTGGGGAGGAGCCACCACACAGGGCACGGGCACAGCTGTGGACACGCTGCAGCTTGCAGACAGCCTTTCCCTTTGCCCCCCACCCGTCCACCCCTGAGGCACGGAAGGCAAGGGTGCTCACCCCTCATCTCAGGGAAGGGGAACCTGACGCTCAGAGAAGAAAGAGGCTTGTCAGGGCCACACAGCTGGTTAGTGAACGAGATGGCGTTTGAATTCCAACGTGAGCCCAGTGCTACCTTCCCCCTGAACCCGCTGTCCCCGCACCCTAGAAACCAATGTCCCCGCCTTTCCTTGTTGACGAATGGTGGGTCTCCGGTCACTGGGGTGATCTGGGGCAGCCACTGGAGATCATTGGAAAGCCAAGGCGGGGTGGGGTGCATGTGCCTGATTGAAATGTCTCCCGGGAGAGGGTGATGCTACTCTCATTCTCTTAAGTGCTTCTAAGTGTGCACTCCACAGGGGGGAAATGTCACATTTATCATTCAGAAATTCTCTAGTTCACTGATATTTCCTCAGAGCTTCCTCTCGGCAGGCCTCGTGCCCGGGTCTGGGGCACCGCAGCAGGCAAGAGCTGAGCGCTGTGCCCACGTTGCTCGTCACCAGCCTGCCTTAGCCTTCCAGCTTTTCACCATAGACTTTTCTTTTTTTAAAACCATCGATAGACAGCTGGAAAGAGGGAGGGGGCTGGTACCTGTGCTCACACGATGGCTCCTTCCTTTCCTGTGCCACTTCTGATCAGTTGCGGGTGGCTCATCTTGACCACTGAGTAGGGGTAACTGGGACCATTGGGAAAGAAAGCTGTGATCAGTTAGCAGTGCCTGCTCTAGACAGACAGCAAGAGCGGTGGTCTGCACCCTGGGCATTATTTTCCCCATCCCAGGGCAGAACGGAAGCTGCTATGACACTGATTCCAGAGGGCCCCTGGGTGTGCCCAAAAGGACCGGAAAGGTCCAGGCAGGGCACTGGAGTTTTCTACCACCAAGTGGTGTCTGGACATTCTACCAGTCTGGAGGGGGCTACAGCACTGGACAGGTCAGCTAGATGGCCCCTGGCAGAAGCCAGGAAGAGCTGGGCCTTAAAAGGCAAGTCAATTAGCATGGACACTATTCAGTCCGTCAGGTTCCTTTAACCATCACCTCTGCTCCCGGGGGCATGTGCCCCAAGCACCGTGGGGCCTTTCGAGTCTCTTGCGGCAGCTTAATACTTTCACTACATTCTACTGTGTTCTGGATACGCCTATATTTTGAAGTCACCTTTCTCCCAGGTGGGGCTCCGTTTCACTCCTTGAGTTGATATTCACGTGCCCTCCCTCACTGAGATTCTGACACATGAGTTTTATACCTGGATTAAACCTCTCTGCATAAAGTTAGCCTTCCTCTGGCTACCTTGGACTTCCTCATTTGCAGAGAAAGCAAGGTTTTGCAGCTCAAATCCCAGCTCTTATCGACTGTGTGATCTTGGACAAACTGATTCACAAAAGTCAATGTCCTCATATGCAAAAACTGGGATCCAGTGAGCAAATAGGCAGATCAATGATGGACTCATTTAGCACTTGGCAGAGCACCTAATTGTTATCTTGATTCAACCCATTCGTTCCAGCACTGGTTGCCACATCTGCTCAGGTAGCCATGTTGCCGTGTGTGTGTGTGTGTGTGTGTGTGTGTGTGTGTGAGAGAGAGAGAGAGAGAGAGAGAGAGAGAGAGAGCGCACGAGCGAGCAGGGGAGAGTATGGCTACTCATTCACTCCCATCAGGGAGCCGTGGTAAGCTCAGCTGCAGGGATGGCGCCAGTGGAGGGCAGGAGTTGTGGAGTTCTACTTGGGAGGTGTCAGAAGGGCTCTGTGACCTGCACTGTCATCAATCCTGTCACTCTGTCTTCTGGGTGGATAGTGATAGATCCAGAAATCACTAGCCTGATAAGTTTCCTTAATTTTCAGTTGCCTTCCTTTTCATGAAGAAAGGTGAAGGATGCGTGTATGTGAAGAAATTGTTCACTCCAGTGTGTGTGTATGTGTGTGTGTGAGAGAGACAGACAGACAGACGGAGACAGAGATTAACTGAGGAAGAAAGAAGGAGGTAGATAAAAAAGAGAGAAACTCAGGGAAACTGAAATCCTCAGAGAGAAGTAGACAAAGAATATGTAGAGGAGAAATGTGTGCAATGCCTGTGCCTTTTCCAAGTTTAGGGGCTCAGTGACCCTGGTGAAAGGATACTCTCATGTGAAGGGTGTACTGCTCTTGAGGTTAGGTTGAGAGTCCGTGTTGTAGAGCTGAACCCACAGATAAATGCCTGTTGCCACCTTTAGAAGATGTTTTACCTCTGTCGTTTCCCAAGGCTGTCCAGGGGACAGACTCCTGCATTTCCATTTGAATGACAATGCACTTTTGAATGTCAGCTGAACCCTTCCTGGCTACTACTCTTTAAGGAGTTGTGGCCATTTGAAAGACACCCTGGGGGTTGGGGTGGGAGGAGAAGGGTAAGATGTAGTCAGATGTCACCCCCTTGTGAGGCCCGGTGTGGCCAAGGGGCTGATGGGAGCTGGAGAACTCTCCTGGGTTTCCCTTTTCCCAAGGGAACTAGCTTCAAAGACAGCAACCAGACGTGCAAGGAGTCGGCCTCCGAGCTGAGGCCTGTGTGGGTACTGGCTTATGGCCCTGGCGATCTAATCACCCGGGGCGACGTTCAGTTCCCATCGGCTTGACCTCGCATTAACAGCAGACAGAAATGACCACTTCCTGCTTGAGGCACTTTCTGTGTTTGCATCCATGGTGCCAGCTCTCCCTGCTTGCCCACCTGCCCTCCTGCCTGTCCCTCCTCTGTGTCCCCCTGCAGGCTCGACCCCCTCTCTCATACTGGTCAGCATGGCTTCCCAGGCCCTGTCCCATAGGCCCCCTTTCCTGGAACACACTGTCTGTGGGGAATCTCAGCCATGTTCTCTGTCACCACCCCTACCCTGACGGTGACTTCACACCTCCAACCCCAGCGGTTCCCTGAGCTTCGCTGCACCAGCTCTCCTGCTTGCCGGACTGCCCCACACGTCCTAGTTCTTTGCCGGCGTTCTCCTGAGAAGCACGTTACCCGCTCGGGGCAGGCGAGAAACCTCGGGGTCCTTCCATTTCCCAGCCATCCCAGGCCTTACCCATCTTAATGCCCAAGTAGCTCTGCAGTTTGCCCACTGCTTTCCACCCCACTGCTGCCTGCATCCCTGCTTGTGCCCCATCGATCCAAACCACACGACAGCCCTGAGGGCATGGATCAGACAGGGTTCTCCAGAGACACAGACCCACACGGTGGACAGACGGACGAATGGGTGGATAGATGGATAGATGGATGAATGGATGGTAGATAGATAGATAATAGATATAGACAAATGGACATAGATAAAAATCTATTATATATACTATTTAAATATAGGATACATATGTTTATATACTATATACATGATTTAAATATGAAAGGTATCTGAGGACTGTCTGGGAAAAAAGCCAGTCATATTCATAAATGCCTTTATTTTTCATATTACATGGCTGGGTTTTTCCTGGACAGCCCTCGTGTGTGTGTGTGTGTGTGTGTGTGTGTGTGTGTGAGTGTGTGTGTAGAGAGAGAGAGAAAGAGAGAGATTTTTTTTTATAAGGAATTGACTCGTGATTAAGGAGGCTGAGAAGTTCAAAGCCAAGATCTGCTCAGCAAACTGGGGAGCCGGTGGTAGAAGTTGCAGTTGCAAAGCTGGGAGGCTCAAGACCCAAGAAGAAGCAATGTTTCAGGTGAAGTCCAAAGGCAGGAACAGACCGATGTCCCAGCTGAAACAGTCAGGCAGCAGGAGTTCCTCCTCACTGCCAGGAGGCCAGCCTTTCCGGTCCATTCAGGCCTTCAACTGATTGCACGAGGCCCACCCATGTTGGGAGGGCAATCTGCTTTATTTAGTCTACTAATTACCTTGTCCCGAACATCCTCACTGACCCCTTCACAGACACGTCCAGAATGGTGTCAGACCAAATAGCCAGCCATCCTGTGGCCCAGCCAAGTTTACACATAAAATTAACCCCCACAGCATGTTTCTAAAATAGACATCCCGTCACGCCGTCCTTGGCTGGCACTCCTGGGTCCCTTGTCACCGCCCCGAGGCTGCTTTCCAAGCCCCTCCCATGGCGCTTTCCGATCTGTTGTGCCCCCGGCCGACCTCCTTGGCCTCACCTGCCCACATGCTCTCTGCCTTTCGGTCACCCTGAGCCACATGCTCCTGAACTGTAACATGGGTCAGAGAGCTCGGCCTGGCCGTATGCGACTGTGCGCAGGTCCCAGAGCGGCGGGGGCGGGGCCGAATGCGGCTCTCCCCTGTCCCCAGGTTTGGAGGATCACCCTAGCTCTGGGCCGGTGCTTTTTCTCCGAGGGAGCGGGGAGACCTGAGGGGGTTAAACAGGGGCTGGCACTTTAGCCTGCGGCATGGCAGAGGTGAGAGCCCACTTATTTCTCCTCAGAACTACGCAAAAAAGGTGATGCAGGACGTGGTTCACTGAATGCGAACAGGCCCATGAGACTGCTGTTTCTACCAGATGCAATTACCAAAAAAAAAAAAAAAAAGCATTTGTTCTCGGGTTTAGATTGAGTCCATCTGGAACGTAACACCCTAGTCTTTTTCTTCTTGGTGCATCCCAGGAATCGTAATGCTTTGCACATGCTCAGCGCTGTGCACCTCACAAAGCACTGTCACGTACGTTATTTCATGCAGTTTAGTCCGCATAATGAGCCTGTACAGTGGGAGTCGTTATCTGCACATCACGTTTGAGGAACTGAGGCTCAGAAGGGTGAGATGAGTTGTGAGTTCACCCCAGGGAACTTGGCAGAGCAGGGACGTGAACCCAAGCTGCTTCAGTCACCAAGACCGTGTCCAGCTGTGTCCACAGCAGACTCGGAGAGCTCTTTGGAAGGACCTCTCTGCACGTCTGCTCTGTTTCTCTTACCCACAGCGGAAAGACTTGAAGATTAAACCCTCAGCTGGGGCAGGGGTTTCCACCTCTCTTTACTCCCTTTACTCAGGGATACCCCTCTGCACAGTTGCTTCTCTATCCTAACTTTGGGGCCACATTCTAAGGTAAAGCCAAACCCTAAACGTCAGAGCTGGAAGAGGCCTTAGCAATCACCTGGTCAGGCCTGAGGTTTTCTTTACCTGACGTTTCTGATCAAATGGTAGCAAGAACGACCTGAAACTCTGCACTGAAAGAAATTCTGGGTCAGAACCAGACCTGGTGGGAAAGAAGGCTGTGGCCATTTAGCAGTGTCTCTCGTGAGTGTGCGAGTAAGAAATAGCAACTCGTGGGTAAGGCGTTTTCCATTCCCACCTAGGCTAGTGATTCCCATTCTACAGATGGGAAAGTTGGGGTCAGTTTATGCCATCAATTAGGACCCGCATTTGCAAAGGAGGGAATTTAATAACCAGCTAGAAGCATCGTTTGGCCTCGCCCCTCCTGAAAACTTAGAGCAAATGTGAAGACTCCTGGTTGCCAAAGCCCCACGCACACTCATAGATAGCAGAGCCATTAGGCATCAGACCACCTATTTTTGTATTTCTGGGCACATGCACACACACAAGCATATACAAGTCCCCAGCCATGTAATATGAAAAGCAGAGGCATTCATGGCTGGATTTTTTTCTGGACAGCCCTCGTACACAAAGGCAACTGATCTTGCAACACAGAGCAACATGAAATTAAGCTCGTCTGAGTCATCCGTCCCATTTTCCACGTGTGTGACGGAGGGTTCTCCGGGCCTCAGCCTGCTTGTCTTTAAATGGGTATACATAATGCTTGCCTCTCAGTCTTGCTAGGAGAATTAAATGAAACAGAGTGATTATCACTGCACCTGGGACATAAGCAATGCTCAGGAAATGCTAACCTGTTATTATTATCACCATTCCGAAGCCCATTCGTTTTGCAAAGCCAAAGGCATAATGACATAGCTCACACCAGTCCTGAGCATTGCAGGCTAAGATACAAACCCGCTTTCTTTCGGAACTCCTAAAGCCATGGCTGTTTCTCCCTGGCTGACCTGCCAACTTGTGAATCTGAGTTCCCCCTGAACCCAAAGGTGGGTGGAGAAAGCAATGGCAGATCTGTCAGCAAGCACCGCCTGGAGTCTGGCAGTGGGCACAGGGGAGCATGTTTGCACAGCCGAATACCAAGCGTAATGGGGCAAGAAGCATGGGCAGGGTTGTTTGGGTGTGGAGGGAGGAGCGGACAATGATGGCTGACTCGTATTGAGTTCCTCCTAGGGGCCAGTTAATCTCACATGACCCCAGTTGTCTTAATAACAGCCCTCTGAGGTCAAGATTATTATCCCCCCCCCCCCGCTTCCCAATGAGAAAACGCACCTGCTCAGGGTCACATGGCTGGTGACAGGCAGAGGCAGGATTCTACCCCAGGACTGTCTGATTACGAAGGCCACGTGCTCTACTCTCCCTCCCTGTAACACCACGCTGTGTACTGAGAACCACTCAGTGGCGGAGGTACACTGTGGAGGCTGGCATCTCCATAACTGGGACTCTGGACTCGGAGTGGGGTAGGATATCTAATCCAAAGGCATAGCTGGCAAAAGATACTCTCTTCTTGCCTTCTCTTTCTTCCATCTTTTCTTTCTCCAGCCCTCTCACCATCTACATTTTGCTCTTACTTAACCACAGGGGACACTCCAAAAAGTGTTCTCTCCCAGAGGCATCTCTCTTTCTCCCGAAACAATGACTAGCACTTGGTCAGGAAGAGGAAGAGAGGCAGACAGACGCGCGTGATTCCAGCCTGTATGATGTTGGCCAGCTGACTCCCTTGTTTGCTAGCAACGCCCTGGCTCTGATTCAGGGCGCAGGCTTGGAGGCCAGGCCTTAGACACTGAGTCAACCGTGGATCCATTGGGTTGGAGTTGACCTTGATTGTTTTCACCTGACACGTGAGCCCTAGACCCAGGGGTTCCTCTTTAGGGACTCTGGGGTCTGTGCTTCTGTTTTCTCCCATTGCACAGGTGCCCAGGGAGATGGAAGGCTCCTTTTGGAGATCTTGGTCCTACAAGTCCTTCAGGTCCAGGGTCCCAGAATCATTGAAATTTACAACTGGAAAGATCCTTAAATTAATAAATCCATTAATGTAGATAGTGAAATATAGTCCCGGGGAGAACAAGCAACTTGCTCAAAGGGAACTATAAATTAGTGACACATTTAGGATTCAAACTATCTTCCTCTTCTCCCTCCTCCATCCAAGAAAGTGTGTTGAGAGGCAATTCAAGAGACCGTGGGCCCAAACGTCTCTCGTTTTTGTTTGTAGCGGCTTGGCTGATAATACAGTCTATGAATACACAGCGTGCAATCAAAGGTACCTTTTTGTGCCTTGTCTTCTATCGGTGAATTTGCCCCAAGACGGAGTTTTGATTGAGTTTCCAGAAGGGAACATGGCTTTTAAGTGTTGCACGGTCGAGAAGGTTCTTGAAGGGAAATGGAAAGCTGGGGAACCACTTTTCCCACCTTGTAACCACGCCCCGCCCTGTGGTACGGCTCAGGGATTCAGGGAGGCAGCCTGTGGGAGGGGCAGGAGGTGGCATAAGCAGCTGGTGCTGCGTGCGACCCGAAGTGTTCATCTGTGCCAACAAGCGAGCGAGCTGGCCGCCCTGCCCTGGTTTTCTCAGCAGCAGTGCCACATAGGCCTGGGGTACTGCCGGCTGACACAGAAGCAGCCATAATTTGGATGCTGCTTTGCCTTCAGTGAGCTCAGCCTCATCTCGGGAGAGATAGGAAGGGGGACATCACCACACAACAGAGGAGACCCAAAGCATGGTGCGGCCACCTGACTCAAACTGTGTGATGGGTCAGGAAGCGCCGCCCAGGAAACCCGGAGGAGGTGAGACCTAGGGGATGGGGGTGGGTAGAGAGAGAAAAAGTGTTACAGGTGACAAGAAAAGCAGGTACAAAGTCAAGCTGCAAGATCAGGAGGAAAATAAAGTGGATCCAACAGACGGGCAGGGGAAGCAGTGCTGAGATGAACCCAGAAAGACAGGCCTCGTAGGCGCTAAGGAGCGTGCCCTGCTCGGAGCCACTGAGGGCCGCTGCCGGTCTTACGCGGTGTTGTTACTGGCACTTGTGGTTTAGAATTTGACGCCGGCAGGGGTGCAGTAGGGCTGCATTTGGGGTGGGAGGAAGTGTACCTGGGATGCTAGATCCGGGTTGGGACGATCACTCCGGAGGCTGTAGCAACGTTTCAGGAGAAAAGTACATTGCAGTGGTGACGAGGATGAAGCAAAGAATGCACGAACACAGGAAGTCAGGAGGGTGCGAGCTGGCAGATGGAGTGGTGCGAGGTGCGGACATGATTGGAGATGGGGCCAGGCTTTCTGGTTTAAGTGCCTGAGGGGACCCTGGTGTTCCAACACGAGCAGCAGGTCCTGGTGAGCTGAGTTCAGTCTTGAATTTACGGAGCGTAAGGCCTCTGAAGGGAGGCCCCCCTCTAACACGGCAGCCCCCCATCATCACACCAACGGGCAGCATAAAGTGGGCAGTGGGACATAGACCGGTGATCAAACAAGGGGAAGACCTGAAAACTGCAGGCTGGAGACCCCAGTGACTTAGCTAATGGAAGTCAGAGAAGACAGTGTCTTCCAGCATAAAAGCGGAGTCCCCTTCGTTTCCTAAGGGAAGCTGCTTTTCTCCTGCCACACCCCATGCTGTTTCTGATGTTTTATTCAGAGAGGCGGCCGCTGCTGCTTATGTCTGGCCTGCTTTCCCCCGTATAAGCTGCCGTGGGACATTGGAGAATCGTCCCTAGTACACACTGCATTTTACCCAGGAGAAAGAGTCACCAGGGAGCAGAAGGGGAGGACACCCACTTTCAGGGTGTTCGCTGTTTCGTGTGCACCTTTCCGTTAGTTACTAGTTTCGTAGCCTTCTAGGGAGAGCCCAGGAGGGATGTGCCCGTCTGTAGGTGTCATTTCTTCCAGTGTGTCCGTCAGGGCTAGTTTGATTCTCCGAGTCTCGGATCGGGTGAGGCAATGTGTATGCCTCCTCCCTCTGCCCTTTGAGCCATGCAGTTCTTAATTACACTTCATTTCTAACACTTTTACAGAATCGTTGCATCTGTCAAACACATTTCATACCCCTGGGTCGGAGAGGTTGAGAGACGGGTTGTTAAGTTTCCATATGAAATGCCACTTCACAAAAACACGTTTTTATTCATGAGATTGCTCAGAAATTAAACATATACAATGGCCATTTGTCATCGTATGAGGTCGTGTCTGATATTTAACTCTCAACATGTGTGGTCACTCTGAAGTAGGGGGATGGGCCCCAGCCTAATATGTGGTTCAGATGATGAAACTAGCGACGCCCCACACACACCTGAGAGGAGCGAAGATGATTGAGCACTCACATAATGAAGCTTTCTGATTGGCTGACCAGACGTCCCGTTTTAAATGGGACAGAAAACAACGGTACTGTCCTGCTTCAAACGGTACGTGTGGTCAGCCCTTATCACGGGGCTGAAGTTGAGGTGTCAGTAGGCTGAGCACACGTACTGTTCAAAACAGGACACCGCCCTTGTTTTGTGTCCTATTTAAAACGGGACGTCTGGTCAACCTAGTCCTGAGGCAAGCCGAGACAGCACCCAGGAAGGTCCCCAAATGGCATGAGACAGCAGGGAGAAGGGCCTGGCGTGGCTTTTATGTAATGGCTGGGGGTGTGGGTGGGGTGGGGTGGGGTGGGTCCCCACATGTTGGCTGGTTTGAACCCCTCTCTCTGGCACCTGGTGTGAGAGCCCCTAGGCTTTCCGATCAGCTGGCCTGGAGGTGAGGCTGAAGGAGGGGGTGTGGTGGGGCTTGAAATCTGTCAGCCGTCCAGTGTGGAATAAGGACACAGGATCCCCGTTACAGTTCACTCGATGACTGAAATAGGCCATGTGTCATTTGGTTGAACTGGAACTTATAGAAGTAAGCCCTTATGTCACTCTGTGAGCCCTGCAGTCTGAGGGTGGTAAAAGGGGTGAAAACCCCTCTAAATGCCTGTGTCGGAGCTCACCGTTATATTTTGAGAAGTGAAACGAGTTAATTTGGTCACTATTGATAATGTCCGAACTATAAAGAGTGGACTCCTGAGGCTCTTTATGGTGGATTTACGACATGGAGACATGTGGGACCGTGATTTGTATTTTGGGCGTCTGTGGGACGAGAGATGGCCAGAGTTCTGTGTGGCAGCCCTGGACGGGGAGCGGTGCTGCACTGATGAGCAGCTCCCGGGCCGTGGCCGCACGCGTGTGGGACTGTGCACACGGGGCTGACTGCCGGCCGGAGCATCCAGCGCCAAGAGGCCCGCCCAGAGCGTGTCCCGGCGTGCCGACCTCGGGCCCTGTCCCACGATCAGCAGCATCGCAGTGAGCACAGGAAGGCGGCAGCTTTCCAGCAAACTCCATCACACGTGATGGTGGTGATGCCACCTCTAAAGGATAGAAACTGCCCTGACTGTGCACTTGCTTGATCCCCAGGGACTCCCCAGGTAGCCCCAGAAGAGGGTGACCTTCTCCAGCACTGTGCCATCTGGCAAAAGACGGAGGAAGGGAGGAACTTTCCCTCCGACAGATGTGGATGCCAGAGGGCCCAGGTGCAGCTTTCTTCCTTAGCAAGGAGGCCTCAGAGGCTGAGTTTCCGGGGGGCCACTTCCATGACCATGACTGTGGAGGGTCACAGCTCACGGGCAGCCCAGGATGCACCCAGCACTTACACTCTGATGGCGTGTAGCACGGACCTGTGGAGGGCGGTTTCTTGCACCAGAGTCCAAGGGCAAATGATGGCTGTCGTGTATGGTTTGAGACTCCCAGGGGCATGAAGCCTCCACACTGCAGGAGTCTGTGGGGGGCACTCCTTGGAGTGCCTTCTGTGTTGCAATTCGGGCAGACCCCAAGGCCTTTCGGTGCCCAGGATCCCAGTCAAGGTGGGCATAAAGGGCTTACGTAAAATTCGTGAATGAGGAATATGGGCTTATGTTAACAAGAAAGATGCTGATTTTCAACAGTCAATGATGGAATGGTCCTCGGGGAAATAATTTTTAGCCGTTTACCTAAGGTGGCGAGATCTTGTCCTGTGGGAGCCCTTTTGCAAATGCTGGTATGTCTTCAGTGAGTGTGTCAAATGGATCTCTTTGGAAGGGATGTGGTG
This sequence comes from Lyroderma lyra, assembly GCA_004026885.1. Lineage (NCBI taxonomy): Eukaryota > Metazoa > Chordata > Mammalia > Chiroptera > Megadermatidae > Lyroderma > Lyroderma lyra. Next base: position 31,019 of record PVJL010006885.1, on the reverse strand, counting down.
CAGGTGGTGGCATTACTGTGTCCCAGATGAGGTCTCGTCTGTCAAGATCGTGTGTGAAGGCATAGCTGTTTGGGTACCCACGGACATTGTGTCCCTTTGAAGATGAGGGCAAACTGGCCAAGAGGCTACTGAATTGGGAAGGAAAATAACACATTAGCCAAATCTCCGGCTGCCAAGTATGTACCAGTTGTTGGTTGGATGGAATCAGTCATTCCAGGGTTGGTGTGGGAGCTTTAATGGGTGGGACCTCGGCATTAGAGCTGCAGGAGTCCATTGTGACATGCCATTCATTCTTTCCAGCTTTAAGCACAGGCTAAACTGGGCTCTGCAATGAGGGAGCCGTGGGTAGAATCACTTTTTTTTTTCCTAAATAGGTCTTTTAAATGGGTTTCAAACCTTGAAGGCCCTGTTTGAACTGGGCCGTAGTAACTATTTTAAATAATGGGAGGGGGAGGTCCCTGTACTCCCATTTTGGCAGCCAGTTCTGAGTGATGGAAACTTAACTCAGTTTTCAATTATTACTCACTGGGTCAGAGCATCCATGCCCAGGAGGGGATATTTTAGGGCAATGGGTGCTACGTCAGTGGGGAATTTAGGCAAGGCAATGTCCTGATGATTAAGATGACATATACCTATTTGTCTTCCTTACGTGTTCTGAAATGTCTTCAGTAACCCCCCTCATCTTAGAGGGGGTGCCTTGTCTACATTTAGGGAAATTCCCAGGGGTCATTCAGATCTGAGCCTCAGTATCGATTGAGGCCAGGGAAATTTGATAATGGGTGCATTTCAGCAGATGTTAAATTTAATTTGGAACCCAGGTTGTAGAAGTGCAAAATCCAATTAGCAACCTTTTATTATTATTATTATTTCATTGTTGTTGTTGTTGTTGTTGCTGTATAAATTATTTTAGTAAATTCTGGACTTCTAGTAGGGTCAGATTGTGGGCCTCTGCTTCAGTGTTTTGCTTGCTGCAGGGGGTGCGGGGCATCCTCTCGACCCTGCTCATGTTTATGAGTTTCTTCCTCCAGAGAGTTGCACATCTGTATCATCAGGATTAGGGTCTCCCTCATAGCAATGGTTGCTTTGTAGGTTTTAAGGACCATGGACGTAAGTCCTGTTAGAATTAACCCCTTAAGATGTGCCATGGGGGAACCATGAATATTTGCCCCATAACCCTGAAGGTGAGGATCTTTCTACGGCCAACAGCATCATGGCAGCAGTAAAGGCATTGTGTAGAACCCTAGTGAGCTGTCTGCTCTTACAATGTGGACCACAGCTTTTCACATGGTGACCGCCAGTGAACTCACATTTTATACATGCTATCAGTGTTTCCCCGAGCATTCCATAGAATGGGAACAATGCTTGGTTGAGACAAGCAACCAGTAGTCACAGGGCAGGAGTCATTGCCCTGAGCCTAGAGTTAGTCACAGCTTATGCTGAAATCCAGACAGGAGATTCTGCCTGAGACACACAGGTGGGTCTGAACCAAGCATGACCCAGGGCTACCTTATCCCTGTTCTCAAATGCCAGTTATTAAAACGCCCAGCTTCGTTCAATTAAATCTGTAACAGAGACTTGGTAGGACTCGGCAAAGGCAGCACAAACAGCACAGCTCGGGGCACAGGCTTGGCTGGTAGACAGGGATTCAAAAAACAAGCTCATAGCCAGCAATAGATGAAAGACCCCCAGTGACAGTGGTCATTGCCTAAACACTCTGCACATTGTTGGGTCATCTCACAGGGAAGAGGGGGACCCACCCAAGACTTGGTTCAGATGTTGGGACTGACAATGCGACCCACGCTCCTAGCAGGGGTTGCGTTGTCAAACCACACCCTCTCCCTCCACTTCGGCCCACGTCAGGTCTCCAAGGAGACTGATTCATACCCTACCGCGTCCATGAAAATGAAACCTCCTTGAGCCATGGTTACCGGAGTAAGTGATATGGCTTAGCGCAGGAAAAAGAGAAACAGTTGTATTATTACATAAAGAGAAGGTCATGGACAAGTGGATCACTTTAGACCCGTGAATTTCTGTAATGCCCCCTCACTCTTGTGTGGTTGGGACTTCCTGCGGGTACCAGCTTCTTACTCTTCCCTGCAATGCTTACCTTTGCTGATGATGATCCTTCCCTCCACTTGCAAGGTGCTTCAGCAACCAGATCTTGTCAGTTTGAAGTAGTCTTTTCTCAAACACTCGGCACTCCATGTCTATCTTGTACCATTTCTTATTCTTCAGCGTATTTGTATTATTTTTTACATACCTTATCTCTCCAGCCAGACCCCACGCTACCTGATTACAAGATTCATGATCGATGGAGCTTCACATTCGTTACTCATATAATTACTGCTAACAGTAATAAATAAGAGGTGTCGTATACATGTTTAATGAGTGAATGAATACATGAATGGAATCTCAGATCTTAATATTCTTTGAAGACATACAATGGCATTAAAGTTATAACCAGGTAAACTGATTAAATCACCAAGAGAAACTCCTGTGTAGGGAAGATGTACATTATACATACACTCTTAGAAACTCTTCATGTTTTCAACGAGGATTTCAGTGAGTTACTAAATACTAAATGATGTCCCTCTTTCCTTACCGGTTTCATAGAGAAATGTGGGTCACCTTGAAATACATTTAGTGTACTATCATATAAAAATACTTATCACTACTGAAAGTTTGTGAAATATCTGGAAATCCGCTAGGTGTTTTATAGCGCTCATTTCTTCAGGATATGGCATAAGCCGTATCGTTTTTTATTATTAATAAGGAAACTGAGGCTGAGAGACTAAATGACTCATTGGTCATAGAACTAACAAGTGGGGAAGCCAAGATTGAACACAGGACTTGGATTTGTTTGGGTGTTTTTTGTTTCCGCTTCCTGTATTCATTGTTTTGTGTGTTTTGTTTGTTGGTTTTGTGTTTCCAGTGGTTACTATATTGCTTTTTGGGTGGGGGTGGAGTCCTCTTTACCCTGGCATATTTATAAGTGTCTGCCCTCCAGAGAGCTGCAGATTTTTAACTACCATATGTTATATTACCTCCACCTAACAGTGAGATTTATGGCATATTTTAATTTTGGTAATTGCTTGAGTTAATGAATGTTGACCTGGAGGGGAAAAAAATCCTTTTATGCTAGCCATTTATAGGAATAGCTACGCATGCATGCTTCTATCTTTAAATAATATAATATCTTGTCTCCATTTAACCTCAAAGACTCAGCATGCCATTCTAATTAATGTAGTCACATACTGAGCCTTTGGGTTTTCTGTGCAGACTTCCTAGTGGGACACACAGTTGCGAATGAGTTTTCCTCGGCTCCTCCAACAATCCCACTCTTCCTGCAATAGGCTTTTAAATGAAGAAGCTGAGCAGTGCTGCCCCGTGCCCAATCCAGGTCTGAAACCCCCCTCCCCACCGCGCCCCGTGTTAACTTGGAAGACGTGCATCATCACTATGGGGGAAAGAGGCCTTTGCCCCCTATAATGTAGGTCACGTCTTCTGAGTGCCTCACATTGTCTCAAGTGTAATAGATACTTTTATATACACTATCCCATTATCTTTTAATTCTTATAACAGCCCTTTAAAACATAGACTGTCATCTCCTTTTACCGGGTGAGGAAGCCATAGATCCACAGAGTGACAACAGCTGGTCAGTGACTCAGGGTGCCATTAGTTGTGGCAGAGTAAGCAGCTGGACCAAGGATGGGGCTGATGGCCAAGTGCAGGTTCTTTCTACTACACTGTAAATACAAAATTATAGCAATCATGCAACAACATTAGGGGAAAACGCAACAATTCTAGTGGATTAAAAACTTAATTAAAGGCATAGAGCCAGAAGGGATGTTAGTGATGATCTAGTCCAACCTCCTTATTTTATAGGTAGGAAAACTGACACAGAGGTATGGTGGTCACCTGAGGCCACAGAGCTAGTTACCAGGCAGAGCTATGATTCAGAACCACACCAAGTCCAGTGACTTTCCCACCAGAATACACTGTCAGTCCTGGAGCTGCCTCAGCAACTTCAGGTGGCCAGGGCACTATGCATATTAATGATACTGACAAGATAAAGCCATAGGTGTAGAGTCTAAGTGTGTATTTTGTGACACAGCCTCCAACCCCGCCACTGCCACGCCTGTAGAACTCATCCAGGCGCCTCCCGTAATGGATTTGGAGATCCCCTTGAGGAGCTGCCTGTTCTGAGTGAAATCAGCAGCATGATGAGGTGCAAGGTCAAGCCCTGAGTCTCATACGGGGCTCTGCCTTCCGTTTCCCTCCTACAGAAGGGACTCAGCATTACTCACTCGCCTTACCCATAGGAGCACTGTAAGACTGAAGTTTATCCTACGGATTGGAATTTGTAGTGCCCTCTGTGGACTGTCTCTGGCTAGAGTGGATGTGGGTATTGACCTTCACAGTCACTCAGACTTTCCTATACCTGGCCTTTGAGGAAGTCCAGGGCCATGAAACACAAGATTTCAAATACTTCAGACAACAAAGACTGCAAAATAATTTAAGAGAAAGTAGACACATTAATGGCATTGTTCATTAAATTAGTATTTTCTGAACACCTCACACAGTGCCTGGCTCACAGAAGGTGCTCAATCAGCACTGAATAAATCATTGCTCCCAAATCTTAAGTTCTCTGTAATTACTCGGAATGATGAAGGAAAGCAGGGCCTTAACCAGCCTGGACGTCATTGGGCTGCCTTTAGCTTTCTTAGATACCTCACGGCTGCACTTGCGAGAGAATGCCTTTTTATCCAGTCACTGTCACAGGGCTGTTAGGAAGAACAGGGGAGGGCCCATCATCACCATCAAGTAGATAACTAGCTGACCAAAAACCGAGGACATACTCTGTGTGAGGCACCATGTTATGTACTCGTAGTTAGGTAGTCAAGTTAGTCTTCAATGACACTCAGATAGATCGACAAGTGACTGCAACGGAGTTATACAGTAAGAGAGACATGAGGGAGCTCCCTGGTGGTGCAGTGGCTAAGGCTTCGGCGCTGTCAGCGCTGCGGCCTGGGTTCGATTCCCAGCCAGGGAACCACCCACATAAAAAAAGGAAAGAAACATGAAATAGAGAGAGAGGAAAAAGAAACAGGTGATCTAATTTATTTGGAGACCAATGGCTCTGGGGAGGAAACACCTGAGAAGGGTGTTGGTGGCCCAGTATGGACCTGTAAAATAGGCGAGAGGACAGGTACAGTTTGGCGTGAGTGGGCAGCCTCATGCCACTCTTCTGAACAGCTCAATAAAGAAGATGGAATGGCCATCACTTACTGAGTGTGCCAAGGACAGTAGCGGGCACTTTCACATCTGTGATCTCACATCCTACCCCCTTCCTGGAGGCAGGGGTCATTTTCTTCATTTTCCAGAAGGGAAGGGGGCTACTTAACTTGTCTGTGGCCTCGCGGCCCCTGAGCTGGACCCGGAATGTAAGCAAGGCTGCAGGTCAGTGGTCTTTAGAGAGCGCTGCGGAGGTTTCACACGTTTCGCGTGGGATACAGGCTAGGTGAGGGCTGCTGCAGGCCCACAGCCCTGCTTCAACCCGAGCAGCTGCCCTTGGATCTGTTTTACAAATACATGTGCATAGAAGGCTTTATTTGAGTAAGGGTACTGCTACTGAAGGAAAAACACCCAAACTGCTGTCATTGAGCAAATTAGTCTCTTGGGTTTATACTCAGTAATTGAGTCAACAAAGGTAGATAACGGCAGGTTTACTGTACTAAGCACAGCCTAAAATACTCACGTCAAAGGGTCAGAACCCTTCAGACCACACTCATTTCCGTTCCGAGCCAGCAGATAGACACCTGTCGTATCTGAGGGAGGGCCACGGCAGGAGTGGAGCTCAGAAGCGGGGCGGACCTAAATGCTGAGTCAGCAGTGACGGCACTGCCTCTCAGAAGCATCAGCAGCTACACGACCCTGGGCCTCCTTTACATAACGCCAGCCCGTACTATCCACGTCTCTGCTGAGAACCACGTGCCAAAGGCCTCAGCCACTGTGACTGCTTCTGCAAGTCCCCCACTGACAGCAAAGACGACATCTGCTGCCAGCTGCTACCACAGATAAAGTGGCTCTAATGACAGTGGAGTCATCTGTGATGCACTTTTAATTGGATAAATTTCCTCTCAAGTACACAGTCTTTGAAAAGTGGATGCAATTTCATAATCAGAACATGGGGTGAAGAGCACAAGACAAACGAGTTCAATATCACTTTAATGATCTCTTTTCCTATCTTTGGCAACTATTACAACAGAAGCCCAAAACCCCAAACACCAGAAAAACAAAAAAAAAAACACAATGCCGGCCACCAAACGAAAAACCAATTTTGAGGTGGCTCCGCTTAGCACACGTTTCCAGGAAAGCAAGGTAATAGCTCTCTGGCTTGCCATCAGCCCTGCACCCAACGAGCAAGGTATGCTGCTTCGCAAACACCAAAGCTCAAGGAATGTTGTCACAAATTCCCTCACTCGCTCTGCTCTTAAAAGCCCGAGGCTTCTACTTTTTTGAACTATGATTACAATGACAGAAGAAGACTGAGTTTAGAATAAGGTGCGGCCTCGAGACCTTGGGGGCTGGTTCTGCCCCCCGTATGTGGGAATAAGATCTGGCGTACCTTCACTTAATGGTGCTTTTGGCTGTTAACCTGGGTGGATCCTTAATGCTCTCAAAGAATGTACGGTCAGACATGGAAGGAAAGCAGCACGGTGCAACTTACGCCGCTCCTCACCTCCCAAATCCCACTAAAAGATGAACACCAGTGACGAAGATACAGTTGTGAATTATTTAATAGAGGAATGGAAATTGACCCCAAAACCAAATATTATACACTCACTTGAAGAAAATACAGAAGAAGGACCCAACAGTTTTGTTTCACTAATGACATGAGGCGTGTCCACCTCCCCCCTTTGCCGGCCCTGGCCTGGGCCATACAATTCCACGGACAGCTCTCAGCACAGGTCAGTGGAGACAGGGAGTGCGAAAAGCTGATGAGCTCTAGAGACCATCCAAGAGTGTTTGCCGACGTATTAGCGTTCATGTTTGTTTACTGCTACCTTCCTATGCTTTGGCCTAATTCCAGTCCACATGCTCCTTTAAAAGGCAAGCAATTTCCAGACTTCAGTCTTCAGCACCAATCAACTAGGGTCACTCCGTTCTCTGTCACATCTGCAATTAGAGACCAATCCAAGATGCCATAAACCCCCCAGAGCCGAGAGGTACTGCTCTCCAAAGGGAGTAGGTATCTCCCTTGGTGGCACTAAGTGAAAGAGCTTTCGCACTGGTGAAGGTGATCAGGCCTAAAACATCATGCCCAAAACAAGGACGTGATGTCTAAAATGCCAGTGGAAGATGGAGCAGGACCCACTGGAGCATGCACACTGAATGCAGTGGAGTTGAAGAGAAGGTGTCACAGATGAAACTCAGTAATAATAGGAAGGAGATAATGGATCAGGGTGATCAAAGCCAAAAGAGAGGACATCAGCAAGGGTTCAGTTCAGGGGCAAGTTGCAAACACAGGGCAAAAGCCTCTCTACCAAAGCCTCAGACGTGCCTAAGTTCTAGTCAACTCCAGCTAACTCCATCATGGGTCTTGTCTGGGGCAATGCATCTGTTTAAGCTCTAAATGTAGGGGTTGGGGGAAAATAATGCAAACCAATTACTAAAAGACCTAAAATTCTAGGACTAGCCAGTTAAAATGAGGACAGGAGGCAGGTCTACTCTACAGTACCACCCACAACTAAGGGATAAGGGAAGGGAAGTTTGCTGGCGGACAAAGACACTGAGACTTCCCTCCCGCTAAGGGGTGGAGTATCTTCTCAGGTGGTAGCTGTAAATCTTGATGCAGTGATCCCAGCAGTCCAAGACCAGCAGCTGCCCCTTAGGAGTGAGGGCGATGCCCACTGGACAAGTGAGCCCCTCTCGAATAAGGACACTGTAGCCCCCACCCTTCGGAAAGTGGAGGATTTCCTTCCGGCTGCTGTCGGCCACGATGAGATCGCCACGGGCATCCACACACATGCCCGCGATGCACCGGAAGTCCTCGTTCTCCGAGAAGAAGTGGCTGATCTGGCGGCCCAGCTGCCCGTCGGGGCCCACGGAGCCGATGGAGAAGCCGCCCTCCAGGTGGTGCTCATTCTGCCGGTTCTCCAGATTGAGGCCCAAGCCCTGGGTGAAGTAGACAGTGCCCTCGGCATCGCAGGTGACGAATTTGGGGCGCACGGCACTGCAGAGGCAGCTGTATCGGACCACCCCTTCTCCCCGGTCAACTGTGAAGCACCAGAGCTTGCCCCCTTCCACGTCGGTTACCACGAACTGGCCGGAGGGGAGGGCTGTGATGCCCCAAGGTTTGCTCAGCTGGCTCCTGTGACAGGCCACGCAGTGGCCATCCAGGGTATAGACTTTGAGGGAGTTGTCATAGCTGTCAGTCACACCAATCAGCCCATGGCAGTTCATGGCGACCGAGAGAGGCGTGAGATTGGGCAGATCGGCCCCAAGGAAGCTCAGCACGAAGCTGTCGATGCCGCTGGGGCTGCGGCGGATCTCCTTCAGGAAGCCTTTGCGGGTGAAGACTTGTATGCGGTAGTTGCCACGGTCGGCCACCAGCACCTCGCCCTGACTGGTCACGTAGAGGCTGACTGGGAGGTTAAACATGCCGGGAGTGCTGCCTTTGGCCCCCATCTTCTTGAGGAAGAGACACTGCTGGATGCTGGCAGCTGCCTCGGAACCCCGCTGCTTGGCGGGAGAGGCCCGAGGGCTGGCTGCCACTTCCTCGGGGCTCATGTCCATCTCTCTAAAGGTAACAGAGGTAGAGGCGGCAGAGGCTGCCGCCTCCATGGCCCAGGAATCTTCCATGTTGACTGTCCGGGGCTTCTTGACAGCCTGCCCGATCTGGAGCGGGCCGACGTGGCCGACCTTCAGGAGCTCCACGTCCTGCAGGGTCAGCTCCCGGGGCAGGCTGGCGGTGAGCTCCGGCTCCTCCTCATCTGCCGTCTCCTCCAGGAGGGCCACGTCGGCCTGCTTGATCTTGGCCAAAAAGTAGTCACAGCGGGACACGGCCTGCACCTCTGCGATGTTCAGCAGGTAACTCTGCTCCTCCACCACCTGGCTGTTGGATTTTTCCACCTCCGCCAAAGAGCCCGTGAAGAACTTCCGGGAGCGAGCCAGCTCCTCCTGGACCCTGCGCTCCTCGTGCCCGTACTCCTGCAGAACGGCTTTGTACCTCGCCTGCAGGTCCTTGGAGACACCCTCCAAGGCCACCTTGCGCCGCTGCAGCTCCCCCATCAGCTCCCGCAGGTGGGCCAGCTTCTTGCCGAAGTCGCGCCGCCGCTCCTCAGCAGCCTCTTTCACGGGGAGCGTGCAGTGGCCCGGGGGCTGGTGGTCGGCCTCCCGGCAGGGCTCGCACAGCACCACGCCGCAGGTCCGGCAGAACCGCCGGGGCAGCCGCCGCCCGCACGACCGGCACATGAGCAGCCCCACGGCCTCGCTGAGCCCGGCCGTGTCGATGATCTTGAGCACGGTCAGGTTGTCTGTCAGCTGGGCCAGGCTGGTTATGCGGGTAATCTTGCTGCAGAAGGGACAGCGGACCCCGTTGATGCTACTGGCCAAGAGCTTCTCCAGGCACTGGCGGCAGATGGTGTGGCCACAGTGCAGGAGCTTGGGCCGCAGCTGCTCCTCTGTGAAGGACTCCATGCAGATGGGGCATTCCAGCACCTCCCGGAGGGCATCCAGGTTCAGGTGAGAAGCCGCTGCTGCAGCCATGGCTGGTCTGTGACGGGCCTTTCTAGCACAGCCCAGAACCATTAGCTGTCATGCTCCGCAAGGGCAGATTCTGCTAAAGAGAATTAGAAGCCATTACTCCATTGCCTAGATGGATTAATTGACTTACGAAGCATTTAGAGAACAGCTACCATCACCCATCTAGCCATTCACTTATTTAACAGATATTTTCCAAAGTCCACTTTGTGTTAGGGAAACAAAACCGATGAGGCATCGCTTGGTGGATAAAGAGTCAGCTTCTGGAGTCTCTTGGTACTTAGTTGTGTGTCCTCAAGGAAGTAACCTCATCTCTCCAAAGCTCAGTTTCCCCATCACCCATCTGTAAAATTGAATTGATAATAGTGTCTACTTGATATGGTTCTTAGAAGGGTTAAATAACCTGATAATAGGGTGCAGCGAGCAAGCACTGGACAAGTCGTATGCTTGATAAAATGTTAGTGATTATTCTCCTATGTTGTGAAGTCTAAGAAGAGAAAGGCATAGAAAAATTGCATACAGGAAAGGACTGCACACGAAGGTCTGCAGGAACACAGGGGACAGAGTAGGGATTCTACCCAGAGAAAGGGACACTCCTCGTGTGTGTCTCGAAATAAACAAGGCCATGAGGGAGAAGGTCTTTTTAAGGCAAGAAGACTGTGAGCAAAAGTATGGAGGTATTTTTTTTATCATGTCATGTTTGGAGACCAAAGAATCATCCAGACAAATAGAAAATTATGATGATTAGCAAGATATAGCTCAGAAAAATACATGTATTTTCCCATTGATCTATCCTAACTACTCACCCATCCATCCATCTAAGACTAGGTACCATGTACTGTACTAGGTTTTCAGGATACAAATTTTGCCCTTTAGATGCTAAGTCTTTAGGAAAGGAGACAAGGTATGTAGGGAAATAGTCATGGCAGAAAGTAGTATCATAAATGACATATAAACTAAATTTGAAGGAGGCTAAGAAGGATCCACTCTAATTTGAAGGGAAAACAGATTTTTCTGAAGGGAGATGGCGTTTGATAGGGACCTGGAAGGGTGCGAGATATGTGGACGTGGGGAAGGAGGACTACCAGGCAAAGGGCACGGTCTTAACCAAGGTTGGAAAGCACGAGAAAGGCTAGGGCCTCAGAGTACTAGGAGGACAGAGAACACAGTCCTCACCTGTACCATGAGAATAGCACCGCCTTCACAGGGTCAGTGTTAGCATTAAGTGAGCTCTGTGTGCTATATAAAATGCTAAGATTTGGATCAGCACCAAAAAGGTCTTAAATGAATGTTTTCTTTCCTCTCCTCCTTAAGTTAAAATTGTGGGAGACCCTGGGGGGGCTTATCCTAACTGGTTTGGAAACTGGGAAATGATTATAAGCAGTCTTCAGAGCCAAAATGAGACCTTTGAAATTCCTGTTGATGGGCACAGTAAAGCAATGTGTTTTGGAGCAGGAAACTGCGATGAGCGAAGCCGGACCGGAGTAGGGGAAAGGGCAGAGAAACTAGTTTGGGAGCTACTGCAAAGCCTCCGGTACAAGTACCGGGGAGCCCAAACTGGGGAACAGAAGGTGGAGATGGAACGAGGGTGCATCTGAGCAGCAGTCCACGGTGGCGAAGTGGTAGAGCTAAGATAACCAAAGACTCCAGCGCAGATGGTTTTAAAAATGGTAGTGCTTCAACGGGACACTTTATTTTCAGCCTGGAACATCCCCTGCTTCACGCAGTTCATGCCATGAATACTCCCACCCTCCTCCATCCACATATGCTCATGCAGTAGGACTGCAGAGATGGCAGCGCTCTGCAGCCTGACGTCACCGTCGGCGTCTTCCCCAAATTAGAATGGATAGATTTAGCAAGGTGAGGCGCATGGATCTGATCAGCTCTTCTTAAATCCAAATCGTACAGCTGCACCTGTGCAGTCTCGTGCTACGCAGATGGTCAACCCCTAACGAGGAGGAGTGGAGGGCAACTTAGCTTGGTTTTAAGGACAGTGCAGCAAGCTGAGGAGACCTTGCGAATGTCACCAACTCTTTTTCCAGGGTCCGGCATACATAACGCCCCTTTTTCATGAGCTGGTTTTCTATATCAAATCTTTTATTATAAAACCAGCATCATGTATGGTTATAATTTTGTAATAAAATCATAACTCAAGTCCAGACCCTGCAGAAGAAAGGGAGTTGACGCAGAGATACATATTACAAATCCACCCACCCCCATGCTTAGCTTTGGACTGTAATCTGACAGTCAGCAGCAGACACGCAGGATTTATCTAACATCCCTGAAATCTACTTCTCTTTTACTGGACAGGAAATAGTATACACCTACTAGGTGCTGGATACCATGCTAAGTGCTTCACATAATCTCATCTAATTCTTATAATGATGTTCTGAAGTAGGTACTATTTTTATTATCTGATTTCACAGAGGAGGAAACTGAGACTCAGAAAAACTGGCTCAAGGTCACATATGGTGGAACCCTGCAGAACACATATCTTTAACTGTTTAACCCAACATGACTTCAAACTATTTTTTTTTTAACCGTCGTATTACACTGATCAACAAATGTTCTCTGCCCTGTACTCTGGGAAATGCTGCCTTAGAGCATGTAACGTTCTCCACATGGAAGAAGGAAGAGTAAGATTGTTAGGAGATTTAGCTGCTTCGAAGTGAGTTAGGTTGATTTACTAGCTGAGTGACCTGCTCCCACACAGCAGCCTTGCAATGGGTTCTGACTCAAACCCATGTCTCAACAAAATAAGACATTACCTCGTATCATGAACCTGTGAGGTCTCATGTAAATGTCTGAAACTGTGAATACCGAATTCTCAAATGCCATAGGTCTGGAGGCAATAGTATAGAAAAACTGACAGGACCTGAACTCAGGAGCCATGCACACATTCTCAATTCTAAACCAGCAAAATAGCTTCAGGCCTCCTGTCATCCCCACAGATGGAGGGCGGCATTTGGTGTTTGGATCCAGCGTGTGTTACCTTACAGTGTATATAGGGACATCTGTTCTTCCCAGAACTGGCACTGCAGATCAGCTAATTAAACAAGTCTGCCAACTTGTAAAAATACCAACAAAATTTTCCCCCAGCTTTCTGGAATATCGTGCCACTTCCTCCAATTAAAAAGCTTCTTGCCTCCCTGCGTAAGCTGTCCACTTTGAAAAATGAACGTCCTATGCCCGCATCCATTCCCCATATACTCTCAGCTGTGTGCAGCTTCCTGGGCCCTCTGAGGCAGAAGACCCTGTCAACTGTGCAGGCCTCCTTCCCCCAAGCTGCCATGCTTTGCTAGGAAAACATGCATCCCCATCACCAAGGCATCAGGCGTGGAGGTAGTGTCAGACCTGGATAAAGCCTGAACCATACCTCCCATTGCTGACCGGGGGATACAGGACCCTAACCTGATCTGGGCTACGTGAAGGATGCGTCTGGTCGTGACTGTTGAGAAGGATTCAGACGGAAAGTCAATTCGAGCTCAGTTTTACTGAAAAGACGAGATGGGTGAAAGGAACTGCCTTAAAGTCTTTAAGTCAGCTGCCCATTTCTGCCAGCCGTAAACGCTAAAGCCGGCAGAATGAACCTCTCACATGCCACTGACTACCTTGGCTGCCGGTGTGACGCTTTGAACATGCTTCCTGTTCGGGTTGGACTGTTAATCCTGACCCCTCCTCACCTCACCTCATCCCACCTCGGTCTGCCCTCCTGCACTCCTTCGACCTTGTGATTCATACTGATTCATACTGATGCACATCTCACACTGATACCAGCCCAGCTGTGCAGCTCCAGATGAGAATGTGCCTACTCCTTTAAGCTGTGTTTGTGCCAGCTGCCCTAAGACTCAGGAAAACGTCACAGTCACACCCCAGCCTGACCTTGTGACTTCTGGCACCACCAGGCTTTCCCTAGTCCACAATATAAAAAAAAAAAAAAAAAGAGGAGCAGAAAAAGAACAACAACAAACAAAAACCAAACAAAACAGCCATGAACCCTGAACTGGGATCAATCAGCACTGTCCCGTAAAAGTTATGGGACAGTAGGCACATTATTTCAGTAAACCTGTTTTCTTTATAACAAGGCTACGTGACAACCCTGCATATAATGCACGCCAAGTGCTCTGCCCACAGTGAAACGGCTTACTACAATGACGACCAACAACAATCAGAAACGGTGTCAAACAATAACTGGGACTAGTGCTACAAAGCATTCCGTTTACGAACTTTTGAAAGGAAGAAGGCTCTTTACTTTCATGGCCTACTCAGAAAATGGGCTGTTCCAGCTCTTCCTTGCAGGGCCTGAATATGGAGTGCTAGAACAATCGTGATCTCAAAGAGTAATGGACCTGAGGAAACTACGGACAGGAGAGAGAAATCAGGACCTCATTAATCCTATGGCAGAATGAGGACGAGCAGGCCAGCGCTGGGCGTGGGCAGTATGACATGCATTAGGAAAGGTGATCTGGAATCAGGCTTTCCAGATCGGACTCCCAGCCCTGCCCATTACCTTGGAGACTTGAGCAAGTTGTCTAGCCTCTAGTTCTCAGCTGATCTAAGAAAAGGGGCTTTGAAATAGTACCTTCCTTACAAGGTTAGTGTGAAGATTAAATGAGATTATGTGTATAAAGCACTTTGTACCAAGCAAGGGCTACAGTTCACTGTGCAGGAAATAATAAAGCTGATAGCAGACCCTACCCAAGTTATCAGATACACATATTTCAAAAATAAAAGTTCTGAGCCTTCCCAGCAGATTGTTGTACCTGATTTCAGAATCAAAGGACTAGAGGCGACCTGAGGTTTCAAATCTCCATCCCGTGCTTGACTCCCCACCACGGGGTACTTCTCGACATGCCTCTATTTCCTGTCCCTCTGTCAGTCCCCTGGGGGCTGGGGCCGTGAGCAAAACTGGAGAACTTGAAGCAATTACGCACATCTCTACTGAGCACCTACTATAAGTCAAACACTGGAGATAGAATTTTGAGCAAAAACAGACATGAACAGAGCTCTTAACCTAAAAATCTAGAAAACATGTAAAGTAGCACTCTGTTTCCCTTTCACAAGACACAAAGGTCTATCCTACTGTGGACACACTGCCCTGGTTTGAGGTTTTTGCAAGGCTTATTCTATCTCCCTTTCTGACAGCTCTCTAAACTACATCTGCTCCTCCTGTGTTTGCAATGGAATGCTAATCAAGTACATAACCATCTCCATGTCACCCGTGGTCCCTCTGGAAGTAGCCAGCAGGACTGATGTTAAGTCCTGTGTGTGAGGGAGGATTCTGTTTACTCAGGGTACTTAAGGCACCTGCGAACAGCCAGGACAGACTCAGGGGCCTACAGGGAAGGGAAGGAGTAACTCCACAGCGGTACCAGTCTGGGCCAGGTGAGACAATCCTGAAGGAAATGTGTGTGGAAAAGGAGACCTGAGCTAAACTATGTCAAGGGCAAGTTAAATCACTAATAGTGTTTGCTGGGAAAACAGTGGTCTGTTCTCTGTAAAACGGAAGAAACTAGAAAGGTTCCCTTGCATCTTCCACAGATACCTGGGTAATAGTAGCACTGCCAAGGTGACTCACAGAATGTAGGACAGGGGAAGAGATCAACATGCTTTTCTCGGGGGACCTCCCACTCATCTCGACCCACTCGGCCTTCTTTCCATTCCGTTCTCTGCGTAACACAGTTCATTTCATCATGGAATTTTAATTAAAGGACCAGGAGGCAGATCCTGGGGAAGGCACGAGAGGGGGATGGGAGTTTGGGGGAGCCTGGTGGGGAATGCTTAGAGCCACTAAAATCTGGCAGAGCAACGCCCAGTTTCCTTCCAGCCTTCCCTTCCTGTCACAATTGCTACCTCTCATAAAACCACCAGTTACTGGATGCCAGGCACCTTGTATCCATGATCTCTTATTCTCATAACTGTGTGACATACGTGTTATTCCTCTTTATAAATAAGGAGACCGAGGCTCAGGGAGGAGCAGTCTTCCAAGGTCTCAGAGCTGGTGCATACTAGAACTGAGGGTCAGACCCAGGTGTCTCCCACCCCGGCCATAAAACCACATCGACTCAAAAGATGTCCCAGCTCCCTAGCTGATTGGTTAGGCTCTGGGCACTGGCTGAGGGGCTGCTGAAGGCTCGAGGAGTGATTCTTAAATTGGATTGTTCTACCGGAAGCACATCCTGGAGGGAGTGTCACAGAGGCAGCACACTGTTGAGCGCTGACAGTGACCCACTTTAAGGGACTTGGCAACTTCTGACTACCAGCCACTCTCCAGACAGAAATGTGTGGGTTCTCTTCAGTATTTCAAAGGCCACTAAAATGCTTCTAATGTAACTTAGGAGTTAGAACCGGGCTTCCACCCGGTTCCTTAGCTTTGCTGTATCACTTAACTTAATAGTTTTCTCATCTGTAACGTGGGGGCTAATACCTAGCTTGCTGGGGAGATCACTGGCAGGTCTGACAGAGATAATGCACATAATAAGTATGCACTAAAGGGTAGCTATCTGTATTTTAAAGACATGCACTTGCCCAAGATCATTTTTAGCAGCAGAGGAAGGATCTTGGACTGTGAACCTCTGATCCCTAGGCTGATTCAATTTCTATTATGTGTTGTCTGTCCTTCAGGGACAGATGGGGTGTGTGTGTGTGTGTGTGTGTGTGTGTGTGTGTGTGTGAGAGAGAGAGAGAGAGAGAGACAGACAGACAGACAGACAGACAGACAGACAGAATATTCCAGCTAAACCTCTTGCCTTCTGATCTAGTCCTACTACGTTTCTGAACTGGCTTCAGCAATGCCATAGCTAGTGCAAAGGCTGTTATTCTGTCCCAGGGGAAAGCCCAAAAGAGATCATTCAGGAGAATAGCTGTGGCTGTCTTCAGCCTCAGTTCCCGCTATGAGGTATTTTTTTCAAGCCAATGACCTCACCTGAGTCTCTTCCACCCCGTCCTGTCTGCTGACCTAACGCTCCTTCCCTTATCTACCCACTGGTCCTGAGCTGAGAGCAAATCAGGGACAAAGTCCGGGCCTACTCCCTACCTAATCAGGCAGATTTACCCCCTTTAAGGTCCAGTTTGATATCCAGCAGTTCTCACTGGGCAATCCTCTCAGGAGAGAACTGGCTGAGACGGTAAGACTAAGCTGGTCGAGGAAGGACACAGCAGGGAAAGAGGGAGTACACAGGGTTACAGAGATCGGAATCCAAGCCTCGCTGTGCCATTCCTAGCCACGGAGCCTTAGACAAAGCACTTCCTCCGCCTTCGTTTCCTTATGTGTAAAACTGGATATACTGGAGCCTACTTAGTAGAACTATTATGGAAAATAAGTAAGAAATTAGATATAAAATTTAAAAATGACTAAATTTTGAGCACCTACTAGGCAATCTTGATTTACTTCACAGAATCTTCACAATAATCCTACATTCTAGGACACGTCATTAACCCCCATTTTCCAGACGAAGAGCCAAGGTACAGGGAGGTTAAGTAAATCATTCAAGGTCACAAAGTCAGAAAGAGGTAGAGCCAGGATTTGAATTAGAGCAGGGTTCCTCAACTTTGGCACTGTGGACATTTTGGGACAGATAATTCTTTATTGTGAGGGCTGTCCAGTACACCAAAAGATGTTTAACTGTATTCCTAGTGTCTACCCACTAGAGGCCAGTAGTATCCACACCCCAACTGTGACAACCAAAAATGTCTCCAGACAAAACTGCCCCCAGTTAGGAACCACTGCTTCAGTACTTGCACAGGACTGAATGCTCATGAGATCTTTTCTTATCTCTCTCCCAGCCAGAACTCACTCAGCCACTGCTGCTTTGAGCTGTAATGGACCTTTTATAGGATAAATCTACTTGTTTAACTGATGAGGGAAATAAGGCCTGAGATCATCTTCTACTTATTCCCTGGAGGACTTCCATACTATTTGCTATCACATTTGGACAGGCAAAGGAGAGCTTAGGTAAATGACCTTGAATGGCTTCCTGTTTCATGCTCTCTTTGATGCCTCTCTTGTACCCCCCAATCCTACTACTTTCAGTAGGCCTGGGTTCACAGTCAAGTTAGTGACCAGTACCGTGTGCCTCATGCTAAGGGATCTTTGATTAGTAAGTGAGGGAGATTCAGCCTCTCACAAATAAAGGCAGGCTCCATCAGGAGTCCGGACTGCTGAAGATTTATGACTGTTGCAGAACCCCTCATCTCTGCTAAACTTCATGCCCTTTTAGTTTCATACATTAACTTCTAGGTCCTTACGTCTCCAGAACTCTTTGCTTCCCATGCAGAGACTTCAGGAAAATTCCTTTAGCAACCCATGACACCAACCCACAAATCCAGTCAGAGTACTTTAATTCCACAGCCCAGTTATGACATCCCCACCCCACCATACAAGCCACCCCAAATCCAGTTCCCAACCTCTTACAGTAGAGAATTCAAACCTTTTGGGCTCTATATTAAAACCCTCACCAATTTTGCACTCAAGTGCCCCAAATCCCTCTGACATAGATCCTTAAATCTGTTTCCAAATCTCTGCAGTGTCCAACTCTGCACCCCAGCTTAACACCCCAATCCCACACCTCAGATCTATGTCCTCCCTAGGTCTGAGCCCCTGATTCCTGCATTCTATCAGGCACTGTGCAGCCCTCAAACCTTGTGCCTTCCTCTTTTACCCACCCCCACATCATGTGGTGTCAACCCTTAGCCAGTTCCCTTCTTCCTAACAAGACACGCACTGCTTCCCACTGAGTCCCCCAAGAACTCGCCCCCTCAATTTTCCCCAGATGCCACCTGGAAACTGCTTCCTCCTTAGCAATTAGGATAGCCCCAGACCCTGCTCCATCTCATCTCCGATCTTACAGCCCCAAATGCCTAGTGCCCCTAAGATTCCCTCAAATGTCCTTCCGTTATGCATCCCAAATCTCATCAGGGTCCCCAGATTCCTTCATATTTCCGAAAGCCTGCACCCTGATCCCTCAAGGGCCTTCAGACCCCTTCCCACCTCCTCGATGCTGCACCCCGTCTCTCCTCGGGGCCTCCCCATTACCGCATACCTCCCGAGATGTTGCACCGTGAAGCTCCTCAGAGCCCCTCGCTCCCCTCCCCGAGCTGCAAGTCCTCCAAGCTCCTCAGGCCCATCGAATCCATCCGGAGCATGCCCCTTACTGCCCCACCCCCACCCCAGTCCTGCCCCTTAGATCCGGTCCCCAAACCCTGCAATTCGGACGTGGGCCGGGCGCTGCAAGCCAGCTCAGCCCCTGCCCCGCCGTTGGGCCTTGGCCCGCGACTCTGCCAGCGGTCCCCCTTCCCCGACCCTCCCTTCCCGCCCCCTACCTGACCGCCCGCGGCTCCAACGCGTCCACTGTCACCAGCCCACCCGCCTGCTGCCATGTGCGCAAGCGCCGCAGCGAGCTCCTTGGCGGGCTGCAATTCACAGAACCACCTGTCTGTCACTGGGCCCCGCCCCCTGAGGCATGCTGGGGCTTGTAGTCCACCAGGCCCGAGCGCTTTCTGCCCAGTGGCCTGGCAGGGTAGGCAAACTCTCAGTTGAGGACACGGGGCCTTGGCAATAAATAGTTCAGCTTTCTGTCTCCACTGTACAGAGAAGCTGAGACAAAAGAGGCCGGCCCAAGTTTACTAACCAAGTCAGGAGCTAAACCCAACTCTAATCTGTGTGTTAACCCTTTCTTTAAACCATGACCTCCAGGAGTGGTCCTCAACCAAGCCAGGACACTTCGCTGAACCTCAGCTTTCCCATCTAAGAAATGGGCCAAGGAAGCAACAAAACTTGCACTCTGAGGGAAGCACGGAACTTGGACTTGCTTAGAAAGGTAGTAATTCAGGGCCCTTATTTCTCCCTGTGACATACCACAGCCTAGAGATAAGTTTATCTGATGAAGAAATAACTCTGGCCTACTTGGCTGGGAGGCACTGATGGTAGTAGTAGTTACGGGAGCACACTGTAGCTCTTGTCCCAGCAGCCTGAAGCTACCCTGGAACCCAAATCCAAGTCTAGCAGGAGCAGGGATCGGGTAGTCTTCATAGGTGGGAAGTAGTTTGGCTACTGGCCAGCGAAGACCCATGCCCCCTTCGGTAGTTTGGGGCCAATTACTGGTTCCTGCAAGTGACCATATAGTTTAGCTTAGGAATAGGAAGGTGGATGAAGTAGAATGGGCTTGGACTTGAAATCCCATATAGGTAGGTGACCCTGCACAGTGATAAAACAACAGACCAAAATAAATAAATAAATAAATAAAAATCAATGACAAAACTACCATCTTTGAGCACTTAGTATCTGGCTATAGCTAGACACTTCACATGCATAGCTCATTTAATCCTCATAATGACCTCATGAGAAAAGCAACTGATGCCCAGACGATTAAATAACAAAGTCACATGCTCATAAGTGTAAAGCCCAGATTGGAACACAATTCTGTCTGAGAACCCACCCTCCTAACCTTCTTTAATTTCTCTGCCCATTTCCTTATCTCTAAATGGAACTGAGTCTTGCTCTAAGGACTAAGATTTTTAATATGTCATGATTTGCATTTAACTCAATGGTAACTTTATTTCAATTAGCTCTTATACCAGGGGTTTCCAACCTTTTGGCTTCCCTGGGCCACATAGGAAGAAGAAGAATTGTCTTGTGCTGCACATAAAATACACAAACACTAACGATAGCTGGTGAGCTAAAAAAAAAAAAAGTCCCTGTACAATTTTCATAATGTTTTAAGAAAGTTTACAAGTCTGTGCTGGGCTGCATTTAAAGCTGGCCTGGGCTGCAGGTCAGACAGGCTTGTCTTACACTCTCCAGACTGCTGTTCCAGAAGCCCCAGCTCCCAGCATTTCAGATATTGAGGGCAATGGGAGCTGGGCTGTTACATTTCATGGTATCCTTTGAGTGGGCCTGGGGGCTCTGGGTGCCTGGGTTGGCAGAAAGCTCTGGGGCTATCTGAGACTTCAACAATATGCTTGCACTCCAGGGCCAGGCAGGGTCTGATTGGACAGGCTAGGAATAGGCTAAAAAGGGAGCTCAGTCCGGGACTGAAAGGCCCCGGGGCAGCTTCTGCTGAAAATTGGCAGATAGCCAGAACCTTGCAGGGACAGGAGAGCAGGGGTGTTTGCTTCTCCCACTTTCCTGGGCTCCTGGACTCCAAGGTGCTCAGCAAGTGTTTTTTACTAGGATTTGTAATCTGATAATTTCTAACAAAGCACACACCAGGTTGGGGTTTAATTATTCAGTTTCTTGTGATCTCCATAAGTGGGCCGTGAAATCCATGAAGGACAATGCCCATTTGTTGTCACATCTATTAGCACAGTGCCCAGGCACATAAGAGTTGCTAAGTGAGTCAGACTCAGAAATGGGACCTTAGGCAAATCATGTTCCCTATCTGATCTAGAGTTATTCTAGCTGCAGAATGACCCAATTGGGTCACCCAGGTAAGAACCAAACCATTTTTTGAACACCAGCAATATACCAGTCACAATTAATCCCCTCAACAATGATTCAAGTAGATATCTGTAGCTCCATCTTACAAAGAGGCAACTGAGGCTGAGCCAGTAAAAACCAAGGCCAGTCAGGCCCATGGCACGCTCTGAACCACCACCTACACACTACCCACATTTTATGACACCAGCTCTTTCCATTTTATTGAGTAAGGTTCCTTTTTAAGATCAGTAGAGAGAAGGAGCGATTACAAAGCTTAGGGGTAAGGGTCAAATCCTGGCTGTCATTATGACCATAGAGCGTGATCTGGCCAAAGCAAAGACCCTTAGACGAGCTGTTCTGAGACTATCACCAGAGAAGTGCAAGGGTTTGCCCTCGGCCCGGGTTTCGGCCATGTTGGAGACTCGGTGTGACTCGTTTCACCAAGATGGCAAGGAACCTCTGAGGACAAAGACCTGGGGTACTTCTCCCAGCCCCTGTGTTGCACGTCGGGGAGATGGGACAGTTGCTGTCAAATAGTTTCTTCCCAGCCTTGAGACCTCACTTATACCTTCTTCTCAGACCAGGTGGGGAGTTTTCACTCCGTTTGCTGAAAATCACACTTACCAGCCCAAAGACTCCCATTTAGGAATGATCGTATTTTTATATTGGTGTTTCCACAGTCAGGGGGAGGACCTAATGACGCCATTAATAGTTTGGGGATGTAGTCCAAGCATGGCCTTAAACAACAAGGATGACAACAGAAACCCTTTCTTTTCTCTCAAAAAAAAAAAAAAATTGCATTCGACTACCTTTTTAAAAATAGTTAAATTACTTACCAGTTAAATTAATTATGATACTCTCCACAAAATCTCAGAGCAAAATTAAAACTCTGAGCAAATGCACTCATTTTAATTATGTAGCTTTGCCTACCCTGACAAATTATCAGCATTCCTCAGACACAGTGACATTTTTACAATACTTTCTATAGAGTACTTTAGCTACAAGCATTCTTCAGAGATATTGTGGGTTCGGCTGCTGACCACCACAACAAAGCGAATACTTCACTAAAGTGAATCACACAGATTTTTTGGTTTCTCAGTGCACATAAAAGTTTTGTTTACGCAATACGGGAGTCTTTTAAGTGTGCAATAGAATTATGTCTAAAAGAACAATGCACGTATTTTAATTAAAAAATACTTTATTGCTAAAAAAATGCTAACCAACATCTGAACCTTTAGAGAATTTTAATTATAATAGCAACATCAAAGACTATTGTCCCTTTCTTCCCTTGTGAGGAAATGAATTCTGAAGAGGAAGAGAAATTTCTTGTTTATAGGTTGCAAGGGAGAAAATGAAAACTCTCATTTATCCTAACCAAATTTGTCTGAGCCTACAGGTTTATAATTGCAAAAACAAAACAAAACACCAAACCATGAAATAATATAAAATTATCTTCATCTACGTGTATTATTTGTCTCTCATCGTGTAACAAATTACCCCCAAAACTTAGCAGTTTAAAACAGCATACATTTCTTATCTCACAGTTTCTGTGAGTCAGGAATCTGAGCACAGCTCAGTTGGGCTCTCTGCTTCACCGTGTCTCACAAGCTGCAGTGAAGTTCTTGGCCAGGGCTGCGGTCTCATTCTAAGGTTTGACAGGGGAAGGATTGTCTTCCAGTATCACTTACGTAGCTGTCGGCAGGATCCGGTTCTATAAGGGTTATTGGATTTAGGGCCTCAGTCCCTTGATGGCTTTTGGCTGGAGACTGTCCTTAGTTCCTTGCCATGTCCGTCCATGACAGCTTGTTTCATCAAAGGCAGCAGCCAGAAGTCACAGCCTTTTATAAACTAATCACAGAAGTGACGTCCCCTCATAAGTTGCCGTGTTCTGTTGTTTGAAAACAGTTACCTATTTGGCCATGTATAATGAGCACGTTTTGCCCAAATTTGTGAGGAAAAAATAAGGATGTGCATTATATATGCATAGTACTAATTCCTTATCTATATAAGTGTTTTTAATTCTTTTATTTAAGCTTACGAGTTAAAAGTGTAACTCTAGAAATCAATAATAATTTCTGTATGCAAAATAATATCCAGGAATACAATAATCAGTTTTTTTACATAAAAATATTTTATACATAAAACTTCTTATGCCTTGTATCTGCTCTTGTGTTTTGTAATTATGTGACATAAAATTTCCTGTACCATAATATGTTAAAAAATATATGCTAAAATTGTTTTTATAATACAAAAAACAAGCACCTAAATATCAACAAGTAAAAATTTGAATTAAAAATTTAAACCAAAAGACTTTTGCCCCTGAAAGTTTGGGCCCAACACGTGGGTTCACATTATACACGGCAAAATGTAGTACTTAAGTAGAAGAGATTATAGCAAGCAAGCGGTGCATGTCAGGAGGTGAGATCATTGCATGCAAGCCCTTTTAGAGGCTCCCTTCCTCCCAACCACTCCCTCCTCCTTCCCCCTGTCCTCCTTCCGCCCTCCCTTCCTCCCTCTTTCCTTTTGTTTCTTTCTTTTTTTATTGGTTTCAGGTGTACAAAAGAACATAGTGATTAGACATTTATAAACCTCGAAGTGGTAGCCCCGTCTGCCATCTGACATAGCTGTTACAGTGCCCTATACTGTCCTCTACACCACATGACTCTACATACAGAGGGTGCCAAAAAAGTGTGTGCACATTTTTAAGAAAGGAAAAAACTGTATTAAAATTGTAATTCTCGATATTACATACTCAAAATTGTAATATCAATGACAAAAGATGACTGTAAGTCACATTGGACTTCTCCAAATTAAAAGAGGTGCTCAAAATGGTGACCATCAGTGTCCAAACACTTCTGATTACAGCGAGCTACTGCTTGAGCAACATTGACCGAAGTGTCCACTTCTAAGGCTGTGCATGCCGTTTCCGTTTCCTCCCAAAGTACCACCAGTGTAGCCAGTTTTCTGCAGTACACCGCATCCCTAAGGTCCCCCATAGGTAGCAGTCAAGGGGTGTTAAGTCAGGAGAACGTGGGGAAAACTCAAACAATGTTTTCAGATTTCAAATACCACTTCAGAATGGCCTGGTGCTCTTGGAATGACCACCATGCTTCTGCCATTTTCTTTGACTGTCCTGCCTGTCACCTGTTGATGCCATCTTCTGAGCGAACGTCATACTACACATTGCTACCATAATTCAATTAAACTCCGAAAAGTAATACATGGGTAACATCTCTTAAACTGTGTTTACATTTTTTGTCACCCCTGGTATATATTTTAAAATATAGTTGACATTCAACATTATTTATCTTATTTTTTGGTATACAGCACAGTGGGCAGGCATTTATATAATTTGTAAAGTGATCTCCCCCAGTAAGTCTAGTGCCCATCTGACGCCATACATAATTTTTACATTTTTTACTATTTTCTCCATATTTTTACTTTGAAAATTTCAGACGTAACATGGGTGAAAATGCATTTAGAAGAAGAATTCAAAACATACATAATGTAGATGTGGAAAATCCCTCCTGTTCTACTCCCTGGCAGTGATGGTCTTTAGTGGTTTCCTGTTCATCTTTTCGGCAGCTTTCCTTCCTCGGCGTTGTACTGAGCAAAATGCACACACAAGGAGAGAAAACGGTTTAGTGAACCCCTGTGTGCTCATTACCCTGCAGTAATTGTTGTCAATATTTTGCCAATTTTGCTTCAGCAGTCCCACATCCCCAATTTGGTTTTGGCTGCTGGAGTCTTTTAAAGCAAATCCCAGATAGCATATCATTCTTCCTATAAATAACCTCACTGTGTATCTCTAACAGATAATTATTTTTAACATAATCTCAACATTGTTATCCCATCTAGCTGTTTGTATTCAATTTTCCTTAATTGCTTCAAAATATCTGCTATAGTAGGTGTGTTTGAGGATCAAAATGACTACATGTTTTACTAGGTCTCCTTTAATCTGGAATAGTTACACCTGTGGTGTTGCCGATGTCATTATCTGTTGAAGTCCTTGACTTCTTTGTTTCTTTTAGAACTCTCCGTTTGGCAGAGTTAGCAGATTGCTTTTCTCTTGGTGGTTTTTAGCTTGTTCCTCTCTCCTAGAAATTCATCACTTTTTTTCTGTCCCATGGACCCCTTTTGTGGAGCGATGAAGGCTATAGATCCCCTTCTCAGAATGTTTTTAAATGCATAAAATTAAATGCATGGGACTACACAAGAAGGAAACTGTATCAAGATATGGTTATCAGGATATACAACACATATTTGTAATGAGGTAATATATGTGCTCCTTTATTAATGGCTAGATCTAGTGGAGAGCCTGAAAGTTAAAATAATGTGTAAGTAGTATTGAACATAAATAATTAAAATATTTGTAGCAACTGCAGTGTGATAGAAATATACATGTGATTTTGTGTCAAAGTTATAGAAAGGGTTACGCTACTGTAGTGCGTTGCCTGCATTTATAATGCTAAATCGCATTTAAAAGATACTGAAAATAAAGATGTATTTTTCTCTACACAAGTTCACAGACCCTTGACTTCTATCCATGGACCCAAGGAGCTCCAGTGGAAGTGTACCGGCCCTACCACGCACTTCCTATGGCATCATGTCAAAGGCTCTCAATGTCTGGCTTTACTGCTTCTGTTAATGATGTTAACCCTAAACAGCAAGTCGGGTGCTGGAAGTCTGATCCACTGATTAGAATTTTCCCAGCAGTCTTTTCCTGATTGGTATTTAGGACTCACGGACAGTAGCTGTCTAGATCTGTTATTTTGTTAGACTCCAAAATAGTAATTTTCTAATTGTCATTTTTTTCCCTGCCTTTATAACTTAACAGTATTTTCATAAAGGAAAACGTGATCACCCTGAAACCCAGTTCATACAATGAAAGATGGATGGATAGTTGATTCTTTTATTAATTTTTGGAATAATGAACTAGTCTCCTAGCCTTCTTCAAGGGTGACCCATGAGCTTTGGCTGTTTTGCTTTTGTGGTTTTGGTTTGAGGAACATTATAAATGACCAGAAATTAATTTACTCGATCTGTTTCAATCCATTACAGTCATTGTTTACTTTGATGTTCAGTTTATTCAAGGTGAGGCCAGTGTGAGCCCTAAATTGGCTTCTATGTCCTTTTGAAATGACCACTCTGATCTTTGGCAGCTGTCTTGTATTTTTGGCACAGCATGGTATTCCAGGCTCAGCTTGTACCATACCTACTCCAGACCTGGGATGAGGAACTTTTCCAAGAATCTTTTGTTCTGTTTTGTGGGAAATGATACTTAAAAAAACAAGAGTCAGGGCATTAAGGGTCATTCTTACTGTCAGGTTGCCATTACTTCTAGGCCTTTTCAGGGGCCAGAGCTATGAAATATTTGTTGTTTTTTTTTTAAAAAAGATAAACGTAAGTCTATGTGATTTCCCGGTGAAATTTCAATGTGCGTAATTTTTTCAACTTCTTTGACTTTATACCTGCCTTGGTTGCCTCTTAGGCTGATAATGTTAGTTCCTATTGGCATCAGCTTAATGGCTTGTTTGCTGTATCCCATGATGCTCACATAATAGTTTCAAAATAAACAATACCAATACCAATATTATAGCGGGCAATAAGTTCATTTCATGTCTTATGATTTATTTGCAGATTCTTTCTTCTTTAGAATATTGCTCCCTAAGCATGTAAAATCAAAATGCTGCATTTTAAAGGCACTCAAAATAATGATTTATCTCCGTGTGGTTATGCCAGCACACTGATACATTCCTTTTTTAAGTTTGCATATAATTTGTATAGATTGTTTTTGTCTTTCTTTTGTGATGTAAAACATATGTGATAATTTTATGTAATTCTAAAGTAAAATTTGTAAAACAGAATATACTTGAAAAACACTGGTTTCTACCCTTGTTACCTTGACCTTGTTCTCTCACACTCCCCTTGTGAGTAACTGTATTCATTTTGATTAATTATTTCAGTGTTTCTTAATGAAAAATTGTGTCTATCAACTAATTGCTATATAGATATGTTATATATATATATATATATAAATCTCACATGTATTTATTTAATAGGCATGTATATTTATATCCCTTCTTTCTCACACACAAGGAAGCACTATAAACATTGGTGCACTTTGCTTGTCTCATTCAATAAAACATTTGTGATTACTCCATATCACATGTAAAGACGGCCCTAATTCCTTTTCACATACCTAGACTCCACTGTGTGGATGTACCATAGTTTTCAGACTGACCTCCTACTCACCATAGAGTCTGATTTTATAGGGGTTTTATGACTAATCACTGCTAATGGGCAGAAGCAACAGAAATTGCATTCGGTTTCCACAACTTTTAACTGCCTAGCCCCGGGTCTCCGGTAATCTAGCAGATTGCAGGCAGCTGAAGGGAGCGGGAAAGTGCTTCCAAGTAAGACAGGTCCAAATGGAAGCCCTTTTCTCCCCTGCTTTCCCCTCTGCGAGCTCCCACTTCCTCATGTTTGAACCGCAGCAGTGGAACCTACCTCTCCTTTTGGTTAGGATTTATACAGACCGAACGAGACAACACATGCCAAGCAAGTAGCAGATCGTCTGGCCTGACCGTAATAAAAATCAAAGCGATTATCAATATTAACTTCACTGATTTCCTCAGCAATCATGCAGGGAGTCCATGATGGGTCTTAGTCCTTTCTTTTTATTTTATTTTAATTGTTTGATGGGTAGTCTCATTAGTTCCTCCCCCTGTCCCTAGCAGCACAGCTACAGGGAAGAGGAAAGCTAATGGGAGAAGTCACTCACCTTGAATACATTCTCTAGAACGACTGCCTGTCTACATGTTTAAAGCTGATCTTTTGACCTGAGTGTTGTTAGGATTTCGGCGAAAATCCTTGTAAGTGTGACAGCAAGACTGCAGTCTCCTAGGAAAGTGGCCAGAGGGTGGTCATTTGTTTTTCTGATGGCTCCTCACACCAAAGGCTTCAACTGATCCCTCCCCGGGTCTACAGCTGCCTCAGTGGTGGAGCCTGGTAACCTCCCACTAGCCCCAGGGTGGCCTCATATGCCTTGT
The DNA here is from genome assembly GCA_004026885.1 of Lyroderma lyra. Lineage (NCBI taxonomy): Eukaryota > Metazoa > Chordata > Mammalia > Chiroptera > Megadermatidae > Lyroderma > Lyroderma lyra. Next base: position 2,786 of record PVJL010006885.1, on the reverse strand, counting down.
TGGCCTGCTCCACCTGCCTAAGGTCACGTCCAAGCAGGACAGTTGGAGAGTCTCCTTGTACAAAGCAGACCATTGGCCTCTCAGAGGCTTCGGTTTTCTGAACCCTGTCCAGGAATGATTCCTTTGGGCATTTCCTCCTTGACCTCTAGCCTAAGCCGCGACTGGAGGGGGGAAAGAAGGTAGGAATTGAGGAGGAACTAATTTTAAAATCTTTCCTGAAAGGGACAAGTTTTGAGCAGAGTTTAAAGAAGGACAATGCATGCAAAGCAACTAGCAGAACATCTGGCCTGAAATATGTGCGTATGAAATCGTAGTTAGTATGGATTTCCCTGATTTCCTCAGCAGTAAGACAGGGAATCCGTGATGGGTCTTAGCCCTTTTTTACATATTATCTTAATTTTTTTATTGGATCCCAGGGAGGAGAAGGGGCTGTGGAGTCAGACTCCGAATGCCTAATTGCCTTTGGCTGCCATCTGTCACCTCGCAGAAGCCCTTGTTTCCTCAGCTGTAAAATACGGTTATAAAAATTGTAACACGCCCAGCACAAATCACGGTTATGAGCAGTCAGTGAGATCCGTAATGGCGTGTGCTTGGCAAAGAAGAAATAGAAGCTTAGGAAATGTGAATGTTCTTTCTACCATCTCCCTTTTTTAAGGACTTCTCCTACCTCATCTTAAAAATAAAAACTAGGTTGTTATGCTACCTGCCAGCGATAGTTAGAACTGAGATTTCTTGCGTGGCGTGGGTATGTGCTATTTTAAATTCTAACAACTTCATGTCGTCGGTGAGAGCATCCTTATTTTATGCATAAGTAGAGGCTGTGAGAGAGGAAGGCTCTCAGGCTTGCCCATGGTCACATGCAGAGCCTCGGCTGGCCCATACATCACCTGTTGTGTGAATTAGGGTACAGTGCTCTCGGATCAAACCCCAATGGCCACAGGCAGGGCTAGCGGGGCTAAGGCTAGAATGTCATGGCCGTGCAGTGCACAGCTTGTGGAGCCGTGCCCAGAGGCCCTGGTCACACACATAGACATTCAAACCCAGGTCCGTTTGTCGTTCAGGCTACATCCTTTCCGTCACTACCTGGGAGTTCATCTCTTTCTAGGTCCTTCATGGTACTGCTCCAGCGGTCTTCTCTTCTCTCTGCCTGTCTCCAGCCTCTCTGCTGTCCTTCTCTTCTGCCTTCTCCCTCCTAGCTGACACACTCAGTCAAATCTCTACACTTGGGTACCCTTAGGATTGGAAACCATTATTCATGATTTCAACTCCAGTTCCCCACCAGTGCGTAGCTCCAAACCCAGCCCTAGATAAACCTTCTAAGCAAACGCTTCAGAACCCCTGTCATCCCACTAGGCTGCCTGGTGTCATGTAGCCAAGCCTTTACGTCTTCTCTGACAACCTCAGCGCCTAGCCAGTGGCTTTGCTCACAGTCCTCATTCTTTGGTGTGGAAGAAGCAACATTTTCCCCAAGAGCAGTCATTTCAAGCAGGCACTAGAGGGCAGCAGGAGATCACACATGGCCTTTAGTCAGCCTCTGCCATTGGCCACAGCCCACCTTCTCTCTAGAGGCAGGAGGAAGGATAAACTTCAATGCTGACTGATCCCTGAGCAGCCCAGGGGTGGGGGTGGGGGCAGGTAGGGAGGCCCAAGCACACCATAGGCTGTGGTGGGCAGGCCCACTTTTCAGCCCAGTGAGCTGCACTGGAGTTCTTCATTCTGCCCCTATCATTAGGACAAATAACACAGCAGAACCACATGGGTATTTTATTATAGCACATGAAACAAATGCATCTATCTCTTAAAAGAATTCTGATTTGCAAACAGACAAAAGACATCAGCCACTCCTGAGTGATGTCCAGGGGTCCTTCTCTCTGCCCCACAGCGAGTATGACCTTGCTCAGACATGTAACTACTCTTGCTTGAAACAAGTATTCTTTTGTCAAGTATCCTCCATGTCACTCTGAGCCTCAGTTCCCTCATCTGTTGACAAGGGGTCAAAAATCTCCACTTTGTAGGATGATAGCGAAGACCATATGCGATCGTAGGAGTAAATCAACTAGGCCTGCATCTCTCAAGTGATGCTCAGAGCAGGTCAGTGAGGACTGAATAGCCCTGTTTATTATACAAATGAGGAGACTAAAGGTTGACAAGGTGAAGTTCTGTGCCCAGGATCAGAAATCAGACAATCCGACTCAATAGCTTTGGATTTCAGGGTTCAAGTCCACCTGTGTCTACTGCATTCCATTAGGTAGCTAGCAGGTAGTTTAAGGAGAAATTCCTGACAGTGTGGTTAAAGCAGCAGCAGGTTCCAGGGAAAGATTTACAGATTCAGGCATGCATAATGATTGAATGACATTGAGGTGATGACCCAGGGCTGGGACAAGTGACTCTGATGACTCTTAAGACTTCCTAGACTTCATAAATTCCCCATTGCATTCTCTTCTTCACTGATCTTCCAAATAGTCTAAGATTTGAGTACGAACATTACTGACATTTTACAGATGAGAAATAGAGCCGCAGAGAAGTTAAGCGACGTGTCCAAGGTCACCCTGCCAGAAATGGAAGAGCTGGATTTCAAACCCAAGCAAGTCCCTGTGCTATAGCTGCACCTCTGCAATTGGGCTTTTTACCTGTGTATTTATGGGAGAAGCTGTGAATGAGGTTAGATGGGATCAGTTGTCTTAGAATTAGGCAGTTTTGTGGGCCTGTCTCCTTTGTTAGTCTCTACTCTTGCTTTTCCATCCACTCCTCAGATATGCATACCACACACACACACACACACACAC
>PVJL010006884.1:0-85351 GCA_004026885.1 Lyroderma lyra | reverse complement strand
GGATCTACCCAAAGAACTTGAAAACCTTTGTCTGCAAAGACTTATGTACCCCAATGTTCATTGCAGCGCTGTTCACAGTGGCCAAAACATGGAAACAACCAAAGTGCCCTGTGACAGATGACTGGATAAAGAAGCTGTGGTACATATACACAATGGAATATTACTCAGCTGTAAGAAAAGATGAAATATTGCCATTTGCAACAAAATGGATGAAACTGGAGATCATCATGCTTAGTGAAATAAGCCAAACAGAAAAAACAAAGAACTGCATGATTTCACTCATATGCGGAATATAAAACTGAAAGCAAAGAAAAAAAGAAATGAACAAACAAATAACCCATGGACACAATCAATAGTTTAATGTTTATTTGGGGACGAGTGGGTTAGGGAGGGGAGAAAGGGGAGGGGGTGGGAGAGGAGGGGGGGAAGCTATATATAAGGTGATGGAAAGAGAAGTCACATTAGGTGGTGAACTTATTATACAACAAGTTGACAATGCACTGTAGAATTGTATGCCTGAAACCTATGTAATCCTTGCTAACAGATGTCACCCCAATAAGTCTAACAATAAAAATGAATTTAAAAAAAAAAAGAAAGAAACCCTCAACTTCTATACTTCTACCTGCAATGCCCTTTCCCACTCTCCAAACTAAATTTGAAGATGTAAAGTTTAAATAAAAGGCTGCTACCCAAATCTATTTCATCCTCCCCCATGGTGCAGCACCAGTGTGCTTTAGGTAACGGAACTCAGGTCCAATTTGAGTTCTGAGTAGTCTAAGCCAATCATGCTAATCCTATCTCCTTTCCCAGACCTGAGCAAATCCACCTGTTTCATTCCCCCAGTGACCTTCTGGAGTTAGGAATGGGTGTATAAAACTAACCTGGCTCAATGTGTCTGGTGAATGTGTTTGCTAGCTGACAGAAGGCATCCTTTCTCTCCTGTCGGGCGCAACAAGGAAGCTTGTAGCCCCCTGTGCTCTGGCAGCCAGCCTACCACACACCCAGAAGAGGAACAGCCTTAGAATGAGACGACACTGTGGATGACACGGAAGTGAGCTAGAAGGAACCTGGATTCCTGATGACATCCTTGATTCACTGAGTAACACAACCCCGAAACCTGGCCTATCAAATGTCCAGTTCGGTGAGTCAATCCATGTCCTTTCTGGTTTAAACCGGTTGACACTGGGATTTCTGTTACCTGAGGATGACAGTATCTAACTGAAATAAACCCCAGAAATCAGGCATTATGATTCTCCTACACAGGAGTATTACAAAGAATGAAGCACTAAGTTATTATCAACCTCAAAAAGTTAAGTAATTTGCTCACGGTTGATGAGGTTTAAAAAAAAAAACACTTGAGATTCAAATCCTGGTTGGTTGGTTTTTTTAACCTGTAAAGCCTATATTTTTTCCACTGTGCTATACTTTGGATTTGTCTTTTCCTACTAGCCAGTAAGAGAGACATTTTATTACAGTAAGAGAGGCATTTCTTAAACATTTTAGGAATTCCATTCAAAAACTAGCATAATGATTTCAAGTGCAGGCTTTCAAAATATATTTTATTTTTTCATTAACAACCCATGAATTATTTGACAGATAACCAATGGAGTGGGGGAAGAAACGAAAGGTTAAAAATGGGCTTTCTACGTATTTTGGCAGCAACCTACTTATTAATTGGTAGACTGTAAGCTCCCTAAGGCCAGGGGCCACATCTGTCTTGTTTCGTTCACTTTTGTGTCCCCATTTGGAATACAGTAGGAACCAATATATATTTTTCAATTAAATAATAAATAAGAAAATTTTCTTATTTTATATTTCTTCATTAAAATGATTTTCTTTTCCTGAAAACACTACAGAAACTTTCTTTTGCCCCAGTCTTTATAGAAAGCATGAGTAGATTCATATTCAAAAATGTAAAGAAAGAAAAACAAGCAATACATCCATCTGTACACCTGTAGCTCATATAAATCATGTGTTCATTCACTCATTCATAAAGTATTTATTCATCGTCTGCTAGATGCAAAACACTGAAAAGCATAAAGATATTTTAAACAGTCCTGCCTGGAACATCTTGTTATGGCAGAAATTAGTAAGTACTCAAATATTAATAATGATAAGAATGTGTCTAAAGGACATAAAAGGCCATTTGAAGGGATTTCCCAAGGCAAATCTGGAACAAATAGAAAATGAAAATAATGTCATTTAGGGGAATGCTTTCTAGGAAGAGTTAACAGCTGATTTTATTTTATATTTATTTTATATTGATTACATATCATACCATAGAATAAAATAAAAGCCACTAACAATGTAGAAGGAATTATGGAATCAAAAAACAACCATTTCAACCACTGTAGTAATAATTGTTTCAGGCAGAAATTAGTAATGGATGCTAAAACTGGTAGACCAAAGTTTGATCAGATACAAGATACTTACATAGTCTCAAAGTATCTCCTTACAAAATACTTACTAATTAAAAACAGAAAAATAGTTACCTTACAGAAACCTGACACCATTTTAACATCACCAGTGATGGCACAAATAGATATCATGCACTTTCTGATAACACTGAGAAAGACACTTTATTTCTGTTGCATTCCTGACAAAAATAATACAACCTAAAATTAAATCATGAGGAAAAATCAGACAAACAAAATTGAAATGATTTTACAAAATAAATGGCCTGTACTCTTCAAAAAAATGTCAAGGTCATGAAAACCAAAGAACCACTACAGATTAAAGAAGGATAGAGATTACGCAACTGAATGCAATATGCGATAGTGGGTTGGATTCTATACAAAACTTTTTTTGCTTTTGTTACAAAAAACACTAGTGGGATGATTAACAAAATTTGAATAAGACCTGTGAATTAGATAGCAGTGCCATATTACTTTCCTGATACTTGTACAGTGAATATGTTCTAAAATGGCCTTGTTTTTAGGAAATACATACTTAAGAATTTAGGGGTAATTGCAGTATGTCTGCAATTACAACCAGAAAAAGTAATAAGTATATATAGAATGATAAAGTAAATGTGGTAAAATGCTAAAATCTGGGAAACACGAGGGGGACCCAAAGAAATACTAGAATTTATTTATAAAAAATTGTGTATTTTTTCTTACATGTTTAAGCTTCAGTCACCTTCAAAGTACTCTCTGTTTGATGCAATACACCTATCAATATGTTTTTTCCCCTGCTCAGAACAGTTTTTGAACTCATTGATTTTGATGCCTTTTAGTGCTTCTGGCGTTTTTTATTTCACCTTTTTCACATCAGGAAACGTTTCCCTGTGAGGACTTTTTTCACCCAGGGAAACAACAAACAGTTGCTCAGGGCACGATCTGGTCAATAGGGAGGGTGGGACATGGGGGGTCATGCAGTTTTTGGTTAAAAAAATAAAAACAACTGCTGAACACTCAGTGCTGGTGTGGGCAGGTGCATTGTCATGGCAGAAGAACCAGTCACCTCTCTGCCACAACCCAGGACATTCCCTCTGCAATCGTGACACAACCATCTCAAAACTTTCAGATAAAAACTTTGGTTGATATTTGACCTGGAGGAACAAATTCCAACTGCACAATCACTCTCATACCAAAAAGAGATATTTCTGGGATATTTTTGGGTTGCCCCTTGTATGGTAAAGATATACAGGAAGTCCACATATTTACTATTTTTGCAACTTTTTGTAAGTCTGAAATTATTTCAAAATAAAAAGTTAAAAATGAATTAGAAAAAACTAAAAAAACAAAATCATACAGTCTCTCCTGAAATAATTTTAAGTTTCCTAGATAAGACATACATAGATGTTGTCAACGTCACCACCCTCCAGTAGAAGAGTCACCTGCGTCTCACAGTCAAGTCCTCGTGCAGGCTTCTCACCACGTTTTCCCAGTTCCTCTTTCTCACTCAGTACGTTCCAGTCAAACTGAATCTTACACGGTTGATCCTTGGACAATACAGGTTTGAACTGCACAGGTCCACTTACACATGATTTTTTTTCCAATAAATATTATAAATGTATTTTTTCTTCCTTGTGATTTCCTTAACATTTTCTTTTCTCTAGCTTACTTTATTGTAAGAACACAGTGTTTAATACATATATGTGTGATCAACTGTTTATGTTTTTGGTAAGGCTTCTTGTTAACAGTAGGCTCTTACCAGTTAACTTTTGGGGGAGTCAAAGGTATGCACTAATTTTCAACTGCCTGGGGGGTTGGCACCCCTCACCCCCATGTTGTTCAAGGGTAAATGCATGAGGGCTGATAATTAAGTTCACAAACTCCCCTTGGAAAAGTGCTACATACCTCATTGCTGAGTATCACTATGGTCGCCTTTGAAGTACTCCCCTTGGGAAGCCACGCACTGATGCTAGTGCCCAGTCCACCCTTCAAAGCAATTTTGAAACTCTTTTTCTGGAATGGCCATCAGAGCTCTGCCATGATATTACCCTTGATGCCAATCCTGAATGTTATCAAAATGTCTTCCTTTCAATATTTCCTTTATCTTTGGGTAAAGAAAAAGGTCACTGGGGGCAGATCAGGTGAGTAGGGACAGTGTTCCGATACAGTTATTTGTGTACTGGCTAAAAACTCCCTCACAGACAGGCCCTGTGAGCTGGTGCACTGTTGTGACGCAAGAGCCACGAGTTGCTGGCGAAAAGTTCAGTTTGTTTTCGTCTAACTTTTTCATGCAGCCTATTTAGCACTTCCAAATAGTAAACTTGGTTAACTGTTCATCCAGTTGGTACAAATTCATAATGAACAATCCCTCTAATATCAAAAAAGTTTAGCAACATCATTTTGACTCTTGATTTAGACTGACAAAAATTTTTTCATCGTGGAGAATTGGCTGACTTCCATTGTGCACTTTGACGCTTTGTTTCAGAGTCATACTGGTACCCCCATGTTTCATCACCAGTGATAACATGGCCCAAAATATCATCTTGCCTCTCCAAAAGGTCTTCAACTCTCCTTTGCTTTTGTTCATCGGTGAGTTCCTTTGGGACCATTTTTGCACATACATTTCTCACACCAAGATTTTCAGTGAAGATTTTCCTGTTTCTCTATCCATGTTTACGTGGTCTGCTATGCTTCCTCCAGTCAACCCACAACTTTGACACATAATTCAACAAATTTTTGATATGTTTTCATCAGTTCTGCTCGTTACTGGCCGCTCTGACCTGTCTTCATCAGTGCTGCTTTCTCTCCCCTCAGAAAAATGTTTAATCCACTTGTACACCACTGTTTTCTTCATAGCATTATCCTCATAAACTTGGACAACATGTCCCTGATTTCACTTCAACTCTTGCTAAGTTTAACAAGAAATTTAATGTTTGTTTGTTCCTCTAATTCAAGTTCCAACATTCTCGTGATGACACATAAAAACATGCAACAATAATAATGAATGCCACTCAGCAGGAAACAAACACAGCTGTGAGACACAGAGATATACCAAGGTTATGACACCTTACTGAGTTGTTTGTACAGTGCTGCCAACATAAGTGCACAGAGGCAAGTTCACAAACTTAATTGTCAGACCTTATACATGATAGTTTTTCTTTTTGTTCATGCTGCTAACTCCACCTAGAATTTCTTTAGTTCCATCTCCCTAATTCTAAATTATACTCAAAAGAAACCTGCTTGCCCAACCAGACCCAATCTCTCCTACTTTTAATTTTTAATAAACTTTTATATTTCTCCTATGATATTTATCAATTTCTAATTTCTATTTCAAGTATGTGTTCATATTTGTTTCCCCAAGTAGAATGCAAGATTTGAACAAGATCTAAGTTTTGCTTATAGAACCAGTACAACATCTTAGACAATAACAGAGATTTTGTATTATTGATAGCAATAATAATTGTAGTAGTATAAAAAGAGAGCAGGTATTTACTGAGTGCTTTCCACATGTCAGGCACTATATTAAGTGCTTTATAAGCTCACAATAATCCTGAGCTAAGTACTATTATTATTCCTATTTTGCAAACATGGGAATACAGACTTAGGGAGGATAAGAAATTTATCCAAGATCTTGTATCTAAGGGATAGAGTAAACATGCAAATACAGATGTAACCACTTCCAGTGCAAAGCTCATTCCACATGCTGCTGCTTAGTTCCCATGGCTGCCTGTATCCACAGGACTCAGTTCTAGAGAGCACTAAAAAAACCAAACATAAATCCATGCCATAAAAAACCCATAAGTAAATAATAAATTATAAATTACAGAAAACAGAATAGACTATTTCCAGTTCCTTTGAGAGATGCTGATTTTTCCATGGTTTAAAACAGAGCATCTAACCAAGAAACCTAGTTAAACATATAGTATTGGAAACTTTGGTATTAAAATAAAATACTGAAAAAGGAAACCAACAAAGATGAAAAATATTTACTCTCTAAACTACAAAAGATTAATATCTATAATTCCAAAAGTTCATTTAAATACAGTTGGTCTTAGCTGCTAAACAAAATACCGTAGACTGGATGGTTATAAACTGCAGAAATTTATTTCTCACAGTTCCAGAGGCTAAAGGTCCAAGATCAGGTGTCCAGCATAGTCATTAGGAAACTTCATCACAGGCAAACATCACAGAGTGCACTTACACAAACCTAGATGGCACTGCCTACTACACACCTAGGCTGTATGGCATAGCCTATTGCTCCTGGGCTGCAAACCTGCACATCATGTTATTCTACATGACAGAACAACACAAGATTAAATCAAGCACAAGAGAAAATTATGCAATCAAGAGACAAAGTAAACATGAGATGTACAAGGCTAGTATCAGCATCATACAGCATTCTGCTTTACAGAAAACTTTTGTTACATATAAGTAGAAAGAGCACACGCTAAAATAATGATAAAAAGTATAGCGTAGTAAATATATAAACCAGGGACACAGTCATTTATTATCATTAGCAAATATTATGTACTGTACACAATTGTGTGCTCCAGATTTATACAGCTGGCAGCACAGGTTTGTTTTCTTTACACCAGCATCAACACAAACACATAAGTAATGCATTGTGCTACCATGTTCCAACAGCCACTGCGTCACTAGACAATGGCAATTTTTCAGCTCCCTTTCAATGACAGGTCATTGAAACCACGGTCATATATAGGATCCATTGCTGACCAAAATGCTATTATGCAGCACATGAGTGCATATAATAAAGGGCTAATATCCAAAATATATACAGAGCTCAATAGCAGAAAAACCAATTAAAAATGGGCAGAAGATTTGAATAGACATTAACCAAAGAAGACATATAGATGGCCAACAGACACATAAAAAGATGCCCAACATCAGGAATCATCAGGGAAATGCAAATCACAACCATATCACCTCACACCTGTCAGAATGACTATCATCACAAACACAAGAAATAAGTGCTGGTGAGGATGTGGAGAAAAAGGAACATTTATGCAATGGTGGCAATGTAAACTGCTACAATCACTATGGAAAACAGTATGGAAGTTCCTCAAGAAATTAAAAATAGAATCATCATATGATCCCTCAATTTCACTTTTGGGTATTATCAAAAGAAAATGAAACACTAAAACAAAGATACACACACCCCTATTGCAGTATTATTTACAATAGCCAAGGTGTGCAAACAACCTAAGTGTCCACTGATAGATGAATGGATAAAGAAAATGCGATGTGTGTGTGTATACACACACACACACACACACACACACACACACACACATATACACATACATACACACACACACACACACACACACACACATATACATTCATACATACATACAATGGAATACTACTCAGCCATAAAAAGAATAATATCTTCCCATTCTGACAATATGAATGGAATTTGAGTATATTATGCTAAGTAAAATAAGTCAGAGAAAAACAAATACCATATGATTTTACTTATATGTGGAACCTAAAACACAAAATGAACAAACAAAACAAAAACATCATAGATACAGGAGAACAGACTGGTAGTTGTCAGAGGGGAGGGGGATTGGGAATGGGCAAAATGGGTGAAGGGAGTCAAGAGGTACAAACTTCCAGCTATAAAGTAGTCATGGGGATGTAATACACAGCATGGTGACTATAATTAACAATATTGTACTGCATATTTACACTAAGAACATAAATCTTAAAAGTGTTCATCACATGAAGAAAAGTTTTTCTAACTTTGTATGGTGATAGATGTTAACTAGACTTACATTTAGTAATATATACAAATATCAATTTACATATATATACATACACACACACACACACAAATATCAAATATTGTACACCAAACTATATGAGGTCTGACAATTAAGTTTGCAAACTTGCCACTGTGCACTTACGTTGGCAGCTCTGTACAAACTCAGTAAGGCCAAGGTTATGACACCTTACCGAGTTGTTTGTACAGCACTGCCCATGTAAGTATAGGGTGGCAAGTTCGCAAACTTATCATCAGATTTTGGATACAATGACATCTCTGATGGCTATTTCAGAGAAAGAGTTCCAAAATTGCTTTGAAGAGTGGACAAGGCACTGGTGTTAGTGCAGAGCTTCCCAAGGGGAGTACTTCAAAGGTGACCATAAAAATAATCGGCAATGAGGTGTGTAGCACTTTTTCTAGGATGAGTTCACAAAATCACAAAATTAATTGTCCAAACTTATAGTTGTTTATGGCAATTATACCTCAATAAAACAACAACATAACAGTTAAATAAACAAGGATATATAAATTAAAAATTTACCATAAAGGAAATAAAGTCAATAATCAATCCTTAATTGTTAATACTCAATTTTAGTGTATATTAGTACATTCATACATGATTGGTAACACTTGTAACCCATTTCCCATTTTCCAGCGGGGCTTGTGGTTGCAGTGTTTACTCTGAGATAACTCACAGATTACAGTCTTAACCTGACCCCCAAAGTTTGCCCAAAATATCTCTTTTATTATTATTATTTTCATATCACTCTAGTATATCAATAGTCTTTGAAAACAAATGACATATTCTATTTATATCAAGATTCTCCAACCTGTGACCCATGGGCTGCATGTGGCCCAGGACGGCTTTGAATGCGGGCCAACACAAATTTGTAAACTTTCTTGAAACATTACAAAAATTATGCACGGACCTTTTTTTAGCTCATCAGCTATCATTAGTGTCAATGTATTTTATGTGTGGCCCAAGACAATTCTCCTTTCAATGTGCCCCAGGGAAGCCAAAATGTTGGACACCTCCCATTTATAGCATTCTGTTTTTAGCAGTGGTATTTCTATTTACAAAATATAGCAATTCTCAATTACTGAAAATGTCAAATCCTAGAAAACAAAGCATTCCTATGTGTGAAAAAAATATTAAATACTGATAATCATATACATTTCTCTTTTTTTCAAGTACTTTATTAGATTATTTTGCAATTATTTCCCCCCAGCCTGTGTTTTGTCTTCATTTTCTTTTTTTTTTTTTTTTTTGTGGGGGCGGGTAGTTCCCTGGCTGGGAACTGAACCCAGCCCACAGCGTTGAGAACGCCAAAGCCTAGCCACTGCACCACCAGGGAATGTCCACCTTACATTTCTGTTACAATAGGATTAGAGACAAGTTCTGTTTAGAAATAACTGTATGAACAATTTTTACATTGTATTTTCACACTGACAACCAGCCAGATTTGCTTCACCCTCAAAGAGTGTGTTTATGTAAAATTGAATGAACACTGCAGTGAGCTGCACTTTTTTTTTCTAAATGGGAAATGGGTTAATTCTGAAAACATTTTAGAAAATAACTTAGTAATATATTGCAAAAGCCATGAAAATACCTATAGTCTTTGACCTAGTAATCCTACTTTCTAGAAATTATATCAAAGAAGTCAAAAGAAGGGGAAAATCTATATAATAGAGAATATTGATTATGGCAACATTTTTAATATGATAAAACTAAAAACAATGTAAATGTCCTATAGAAACACTCTACTTGTAAAAATTATTATATATCTATTAAACACAATATTATGAGCCTATTTTAAAAATGTAAACAAGATGGGAAGATGTTCATGATGCAGAATAAGCTAAATTATGAAAAGCAAAATTTAACAATTCCGTATACTCCATAGAGGTCACAGAACATTTTCTTGGTAGCTCAGACTTAACCTCATGTCATTGGCTTTGGTTGCAAATGGGACAAAACTGTTAAAGAGCAATACCTGTCATTAAGTGCTGTTTTCTGGACAATTTTCACACACGCAACTGCAGCCAGCTTTTAAGAGGACGGAACTGAAAAATACAACACTCAAGCAGAAAAACATTCTAAAAGTGATTCTTGCATTTTTATAATGGAAAAGCTATTCAGTCAAGAAAGAAAGGCAGTATAAAACCAAACACTCAACTTTTTTTGTTTTGTAGAATAATTGGTCTTAACAATTTTTTTCATTTCTAGAAGTCAAGCATACATAAAGACCCAACTGTACTGGCTTAAATATTCAAAATCCATTAATTACATAATTGCTTCACTTAGCGTGTTATCTCGCAGTTTTCTTACCTTATTGAAAGAACTATTTAGAGTCTGCACTCCAGTATTATCAAAGGTTATCTTGCTCACAAAATGACACACTTCAATGTACTTAGTATCAATATGTATAATCATCCACACATTCATTGATCAACATTCCCCAGCCTTACTTTAAAGCATTGTGATAGGTACTGGAGATACAAAGAACAAGACATGATTCATGCCTTCTCAGCGCTTACATTCTAAGGAGTAAAACAATGATAAATAGCATTATCCATTCAGATAAATACTATAGAAGTTGTGTGTGACGTACTATAAGAGTACAACTGGAGGAAGGATCCATTCCACCTAGGGTTATCAGGAAGGTCTCATTTGGTAAGTGAGAAACGTAACATTTGTACTGGATCTTGAAGTTTCGATGATTTATTACACAGAGGAATTTTTCCCGCCTATCTCTCGCCTTAAAAAACTGTCACTGAGAACAAACTGATGGTTGCCAGAGGGCAGAGGGGTTGGGGGACTGAGTGAAAAAGGTGAGGGGATTAAGAAATACAAATTGGTAATTACAAAATAGTCATGAAAATGTAATGTTCACCATCGAGAATATAGTCAGTAAATTTACAACTATATATAGTGCCAGGTGCAATACTAGACTAATTGGGGGGATCACTGCATAAATTATATAAATGTCTAACCACTCTGCTGTATACCTAAAACTAATATATAATAATACTGAATGTCAACTATAACTGAAAAAGTAATTTTTTTAATAACTGTCATTGATTTCCAACATGTTGAGTTAATCTCAAGTACAGGACTGTTATTTATGTATAACTGCTTTCTAGTACTTGTTACAAAGACAAAACAATGATAGACTATATTTTCTAAGGGACACATAAGATGCTTCATGCATTGGTTGCCAAAAGGGGCAGAGGAAATAGAAGCATTGATTTATTTGAGCTAATATGGCAACATCATTCTATAAAACCAGTTATTCATTGAGGATCTACTGTTGCCTAGGGTCTTTGTTAAGTATTAATAAACAGACAAGACAATGCTCCTGTCCTCACTGATCTACTAGAGCAAACAAATGGAGACGACTCAAAAACAGTTAGCCTATATATTATAAACTTTATTAAACCATCCAGTTATTAATTTCCTCACATAATGCTTAAGAGGACAGATTTTAGAGTAAAATAAATCTAGTTTGTTTTTTTATAACCAGTACTGATGTATTTAATTTTTCTTTATAATAGAACTAATATAAATTAATTTAGAAAAACAGAAGATACATGTAAAAAAAATGGAAAAAGAAATACAAAGAGAAGAAAAAAAAAATCCACCTGTAATCCTTCACCATTTTTGTTGTAAACACCCGGACTACTGCTAAGATTGTGTAAGATTAGATAGAGATAATACTTTTCTGTACCATTTTTTAAACTTAACATTTGTTCTATTTCTTGTTTGTCTTTTTTTTCTACCAGAGTATTCATGCCCAGACATTTTTTAATGAAAATTTTAATTGACATAATTATAGATTCACATGCAGTTTTAAGAAATAATGTAGAGAAACACCTTGTATACTACATCTAGTTTCTCCCAATGTTAACTGAAAAACTATACAGTACATTTTCCCATATAGTACAATGTCACCACTAAGATAGTGACATTGATACCACCTACTGCTTTTATTCATATTTCCCCACTTTTACTTATAGTCATCTGTGTGTGCGCATGTGTATGCATGCATATTTAATTCTATATAATTTTATCACATATGTAGGTTCCTGTATCTACCACTAGAGTCAAGATACTGAACAGGTCAATCACCACAAGAATCCCTCTTGCCTTTTATAACCAACCCCACTCACCCCACTGCATCCCCACTTCCAACCCTAACCTGTCTTCCATTTCTAAAATTTTGTCATTACAAATATGCTATGTAAATTGAATCCTGCAGTACTTTTGAGTTTGGCCTTTCTTTTTTCCACATAACATAATTCCCCAGAGATACTGCCAGGTTATTGTGTATATCAATAGCTCATCCCTTTTTATTGCTGAGTAGTATCTATCCATGGAGTGAATGTATCAAAGATTGCTCAACCATTTACCACCTACGGACATCTGGGCTGACTCCAGATTTTGGCTGTTATAAATAAAGCTGCTATGAAGGTTCGACTATAGGATTTTGTTTGAACATATGGTAATTGCATGTTTATTTTATAAGTGGTAAAGCCTTTCCCAGAATCACTGTGCCATTTTACCTTCTCACCAAAAAATGTATGCATGACCCAAATACAATTTGAACTCTGGATCTCCTGCATATTTACCATGTGTACTTAGGCAAGTTAAGCCTTCGTTTCCTCATCTTTTAATACAAAGATGATAACTTTTCAGAGCTGTTGCCAGGATTAAAGGAAACAACATGTGTGAAACAAAAAGTCAACAAGTAGTAGCAGAGTCTAGAGCAATTGTTAAGAAGACAGACTGCATATTAGAAAGGCTTCTCTTATGAATAAATGCTTGAAGAAAGGAAGAAATTGCCCGCAGACAAGAAGGAAGGGGTGCATGTTAGAAGGAAGGAGAATAGAAACTACAATAGTGCCCTCTTTTTCAATTAAGATAATGATTAGCAAAGGCATTTTACCTTGGTGGGTCATCCCTCTGAAATCAGACTGTGTGGATCTGAACTCCACTTGTCTCTTACTGTAGAGGGGAAGTTACTTCCCTCTTTGTGCTTTAATATCCTCATTTATAAAACTGTGATACTACTATTTACTTCATCAAGCTGTTGTGAAGATTAAAAGTGTTGATACACATAATGGATTTAGAATTATGCTTGCCACAAAATAACTGTTAGCCATTATTATTTTTTTTTAATGTTTGCTTTTTCTCCCTTCTATGTATTAGCTGTGTGACCCTGGGTCACTTTCTTCATCTGTACAAAAGAATAAAAATTTATGACTATGATAAGGATTAAATTAGATAACATACCTAAGATGATTCGAACATAGCAAGCATGAAATAAATGTTAGTTCCCTTCCTTTCCTACAGTCACTAATCATTGTTCCGTATTGTAAAACAGACATTTTCTTATTTCCCCGTGAGTCAGGCTGTCAGCTGTCACCTTCCTAGGAATATGCTTTCATGCAGCTGTTTAATTTGCTCGTAAAGTTTCAAGTGCAGAAGCTTTACAGCAAACTATATTTTATTAGCCTAGAAATGCCTTTATGCTCAACTTTTATTTATAGACTGTTTTGAAATTTGAGTTTTAAAACCATCTCTAAATTAGGACAAAGTTATTACAATGATTTTTCTCAAGAGTAAAATAAATTAAGTAAACACAACCATATTTTCATCTTATCTAACAATGTATTAGATGAACTTGGATTCCCTATAAGTGGGTATGAAAGCACAGCAGGTAGAATGGGGAATGTCTATGTCTATGACACATTGAGTCTAGATGCCCCAATGAAGTAAATAATTTGGTTCTGTAAACTCAGAACTAATAAGCTCTCAAGTAGATAGACCTCTCTTAGAAGCACAGTGGCACCCTGACGTGTCCATCTCACTCAGGAGTTTGGATTCAGGGATATTTTGGTACTGGGGCATTTTGATACCTCCTTAAAGCAAAAGATTAAGTTTTCAGCTTTTATGATTACTGTGTACTATGTGTTATGATAGGCACATCATCCCTAACTCTCAACCCTTTGAGATGAGGTTAAAGATGGGGTGGGAAAAAGAGGTGGTGTCAGAAATTGGTTAAAGCTCAGATTTTCTTAAAGATGGAGGTAGACTAAGTGAAGATGTAATTTAAGGATGACATAAATATCAGTAAGGGGAGCAGGTTCACAGATGAAATGAGGGACAAGCAGAAGGATGAGGTGAAGTGAGGATAGGGAACTACCTAGTTAAAAAGACACAAATCCAAGAAAATCACGTCTACTCTCCTTGGACATCTATCTCAGAAAGGGGTATCTGTCATTTAAAGAACAGTCTAAGCATCTCTAAATTTTACTTATGTCTTAAAGAGTATGCATTTGTATCTCAAAATTTACTATTTCTCCTTCACATCTGCAATGGTCATTTATAGTTACTTTATTTTTTTTAATCTGCCTTCTTAGTAATGGGATATTTTCCATCTTCCATTTAAAAATCTAAATGATAAAATGGAAGCCTCCCTAATGCTAGATTAGCAGCTGGAAAGAAATGCTGAGCACTGACTGCAATGAGGTTAAAGAAGAGGAGAGTTTATATCTGGTTGATGGAGGATAGGAATAGGCATCATAGAAGAAGTGGTATTTGCAACAAACCTTGGATAATGCATTCTACCCTTGTCTCCATTATGAAATAGTTCCTTAACCAGTCAAATGGAACTGCTATCTAAGGTCACCAAAAGATTTCATTTTTTTTTAATCCAATGAACAGTTTCAGTTTCTACTTATTATAACTTTCTGTATTACCTGATACTGTTAACCACTCTTTCATTCTTGCTACTTCTCCCTCAGCTTCTGTGATATATTCCCTCTCCCTCTGTTCTCCCACTACAGAAGTCTACTTTGGAGACTCCATTTCCTGGGCTCACCCTTAAATTTCCTAAGAATTAAGACCTTAACCCTCTTCTATTCTCAACTCTAGATACTCACTATTCTCATCAGGCAGCTTTTGCTAGATTATGCTGCAGCAACATATTATCCAAAAGTCTCAATGCATATACCAAGGCTGATTTCTCATTCACGTATTGGGTGTTTTATAGGTCAACACTGCAGCTAGGATCTACATCTTCTCTGCTGAAGAAGCAGTCTCTATCTGAAATATGCTTATCTCATGACAGAGAGAAAGACCAGTGGATCACCAAATGTTTCTTAAAACTTATTCTTGGAAGCAGCAAATCACTTCACAGTTCACAGGCCAAGGCAAATCACATGGCCAAGCCTGATGGCAGTAAGGTGGGGATCCTTCCTCAATAATGGGACAGTAGGGAGTGGCCAGTAAGTAGAGAAGTATATGGTCTGACAATAAGATAATCTATCACAATTTTTTAAATGCCCAAATACCACCTACATATCACACTTATATATAAAACCAGCTTAGACATCTCTCCTGGACACCAAAGTATATATCGTATTAAAATTTCTGCTGGATATCCCATAGGCATCAAAAACTCACCTAAATTCACCACTTACTTTCATTATCTCACCTCACATCTTCCCCTTAGCCCACTCTCCCCCAAATCTGCTTCTCCTTATCTCTGTAAATGGTACCATCACCTATACTTTCACCTTAACTTTGACCAACCTTCTATAATAGGCACTGAGAATTCTCCAGGTATCTCCTTTGTGTTTCTTAAATCTCTCATTTCCTTTTCATCCTTTCAGCCACTGGTTTTGAAAAGGCCTTCACTTTCTTTCAACTGATCACTGCAATAGTCTCCAAACAGTCTTCTCTGACTCTGGTCTCAATGATGTGATCATTTACTCATTCTATCAACAAATATCTATTAAGTTCCTATTATGTGCTAAGCTCTTAATATACAATGGTGAGCAAGGCAGGCATGGTTCCCACTCTACTAGAGCTTACAGTCTTCAGAGAAAGAGAATTAAATTATTGATAGCACAAAGTGTGGTAATTGCTATGATTCATTTCATCTAAAAAATACCATATTGAGCACCTAATTGCATGTGAAGGCACTGTACTGTTCCCTAAGAATATAGCAGTGAATGACAGAAAAAGATTCTACTCTCAGGAAAAATATTTACATTTAAAAATAAAAGGATTTCAAATAGTGATAGGTACTGTTAAAAACATAATGAATAAATGATATGATAAAGAATAAATGGAAGATTTGAGGAAGCCTAGGTAGTCTGGGTTTTTGGAGGAGGTTTTTCTAATTTGAGCTAAGACCAGAATAATGAGAAGGAACCAGCCATGAAAAAATCCACAGGCAGAGTATTGTAAGCAGGAGAAAGAATCAGTGTAACAGCCCTAAGGGACAAGCTGAGGCACACTGACTAAGGAATAAAGTAATAGGAGACGAAGTCAAAGGCTCAGTAAAGAATATATCAGGCAGCACTTTGTAAAATGTGGTAAAAGATTTAGATTTTATCCTAAGTGTAATGGAAGTTCACTGGAAAGTTTCAAGCAAGGAAATGGATTCCAGGTGCAGAAGTAGAATTAGGTAGACACTAAGGCAATCCAAGCAAAAGATAATGGTGACCTGGAACAACAGTAGTAGCAACGGAATATGCAAAAAGTGTAAATATATTCAAGGGATATTTAGAAGTAGAGCCAGTGAAATTTGATGACAGATTGGATGTAGCGGTAAAGAATGAGAAATCAAAGATGACCAGTCAGAAGTCAGCATGAGAATCCTGGGTATATAGTGGTGCCATTAACTGGAATGAAGAAATTAGAAATAAGAAAAGGTTTGTGAAGGATAACAAAAGAGAAATAAAGAATTTTCTTTTGGACAGATTAAGTTGTTAGGTGAAGCACTGTGATACGACAGCATACAATAGGAACAAATAACATTAACTGATGGTACCACGAAAGATCTTCCCCTAGGAAAAGACCTTAAATGATCTGAAAAAAAAAAAAAAAAAGCAGAATGGGGGAAAAAATCTCTAGAATACTGTTCATCTAATCTTTATAAAATATAAATTCGGTTAGAAAGTTCCCCTGCTTAAAATCCACCACTGATTCCAATAAAATACAGCAGTTTCTCTGAACACCTCTTACCATGTCACTCTCCTCTATTGGATGATGAGTCCTTTGAGAACAGGATTCCCTGTTGTTCATCCAGAATTTAGGACAATAATAGAACATAGTACTTGTGACAGAGAACATACCCATGTGTTAAATGGGTGAACTAGCTGTGAAATAATAGTCCAGTTACCTAGTCTCTGTGAGCCTCATTTTCCACAATAATACAATGCAGATCCTCTTTAAAAATCACTTTTGACTTACAGTCCATGATCAAAATTTCTCTAAATGTGGAAACATTACACCTGAAGTCAGAAGCAATCAATTAGAATTCTAATCCAGAGTTACGTGTACGTGAGCCTTAAGTGTGCTACACAGTGAATACTGGTTTCTTCATGAGTGAAATGAAAATTAAAATATTGCTCCCCTTCACACAAAAGCTCATTAATGCTGCCAACCAAATTTAAATGTCAAATGATGAGGATAATATGCAAAATTCTGTAAATGAAGGATTTTTTCCTAAAATGATTTGTGATGAGAGATAAGGCTCGTTGCCTGCTAAATTATGCCTTACTAAATTTTTAAAGGATATGTTCATAACTAATGATTTCCCTTTCATCTTTTATCAAACTGTTCTTTTGTGTGTGAATCATCAGGACAACAAAAGTATGTCCTAATTTTTTTAAGAGTGTATTTATAAGTTATAATTCATCTATAACCTCCTCTAGCTCTTTGTGTTTCTTTCACCAACCTACTCTATTTTTTAAATCATTGTATCAAATCTCCGATTTTAAAATATCTACCAATAGGCAAAGTGTAATTTGATTAGGAAGCAATCTTGCAAGAACTTATCTTCCATTATACAATATTCACCTTATGGTCAATGGTCCTATTTCATTCATCATCTACCTCAATTTGTTTTTACAGTGGAAAATTTTTTATCCCAATTTAGAACTTACCAATATAGAAAATCTTTTAGAAACACAAAACTATGTAATGAAACATAATTAAAACATATGAAACATAATTTAAGCTATCTAAAAATATAAACTGGAAAGAAACACTGATAGGAAGCATGCTTGACCAAATATTTGCAACTATAGCTACACAAGAAGAAAATGAATCCCAGTGGAACTACTCTCTCCCTAAAAGTCAGCATGTCAAGAGCTGAAAAAGATTAATTTCTTCCCAGGATAACAGGGCCTTTTATGCCCTCGAGACATTCTGGCAGAAATTGGTTACATGCTCACCAAACCTGTTACCTCCACTTCCTCAGGACACAGATTCCATTACCAAGTTTCCTTTGGAGTTAGGTGCAGCCAGATGACTGAATTGTGGCCAGGAGAATATGGAGGAAGCTTCTCTTCCACAAGGCAACAGATGCCCCCTCAAGAGCTGCCCTACCTCTTCTCCTCACTGTCAGACCAGTAACTCAGATTAAATCCCAGTGTACCCCAGTGATGACTTGCCAAGCCTGGTAAGGAGGAAAGAGACTTTTCATCTAAAGAATTATAGCACTAGCTGGTATACATTGGCAAGGAAATACACATGAGATTAAATTTTGAAGGTACTTGATTAGAATGTGGGAATGTCAGAGTACCTAAGCAAAAATTCATTAACTAGGAGACACTCAGGCATGGGATTTAATACAACATCTTAATCAAGACCTACATCCAGGGATGGGCACACTTTGTGTAGGAGTGGCACATAGAAGCCTGAGAAAAACAACAGTAACCCTCAGTAAAGTAGAAATGCCCATGCTCCCCTGGAAGATAGCAGAGGCAGGAACAAAGAGGTTAAGAGAAGAAAGAATGCTGGAATGGATATATTTCAAAAGGCTAGTTGATCCAGGACTAGATTCTAAATAAAGGCCCAGAGGACACATCATTCACCGAGGCCATCAGGAATGTACCAGCAGTAGGGCCACCGGCATCACTAAGAAATTCAGTAGTGGCTCTTCTCTGCCGGCCTGAGATAATGGAAGGAGAGATGATCACAGAGTAGTTGGCAAAGTGGAAGCATTTAACTGCCAGAAGCTCAGGCTACAATTACTATAATCAGTGGCACTGTCAGAGGAATGGGCAAGGGGCTTGACACATGCGGTGTTTTGGAGGTGGTTAATACAGCATGGTGTCCAGAGGGGCAAAAGAGAGTGGCAGCCAAGAAGGGTGCTGCTTAACATCCAAAAATCACAAAAAAGAAAGCATGGAAGAGCAGAAGGCTGAAGGTGTTTGCCTCAATAAAAAGCGATAATCTCTTACTCAGTTTCCAGACCTGAGCCAATTTTCAGATCCAAACCCATTAGCTAAAGAGATAACTCAAAGTAACACATCACCTTAAGGCTTTTGCATTTGCTATTCTCTTCTATTGGAATACTCTCCTCCCAGACATTCACTTGCTCGCTGCCTCCTCTTATTTAAGTCTTAGTTCAAAGGTGACCTTTATAGTGAGAAGTTCCCAGACTATCCTATTTTAAATTGCAATGCTCTCTCATCCTGGCTTTCTTTCTCCTCCTTCCTGCTTTGTTTCCTATAGCTCTTACCACCGTATGACATTTTATATATTTTAGTTATTTATTGCCTCTTTTACCAACTAAAACCCAAGTTCTATGAGAAATTTTGTGTGTATGTTGTTCACTGTGGCTAAAATAGTGCCTGATCATTATGTTCTCGTATATAACTGGTGCTCAAAAAGATTGTTGAATGAGTAAATTCAGAGAAGAGGTTTTACTACAAATAAAATCTGAGGAGTCATCAGTCTACAGACAGAATCTTAACTCATGAAAACATAAACAATCAGCTGGAGAAAGTGGTACCCAAGGACCACCAATATTTGGAAACAGAATAGAAGAGCAGGAATCTGCAGGAGACTAAAAAGAGACGCATAAGCCTGGAGAAAATACAGGAAAATCTGAAATACTCGAAACCAAGAGAAGAAAGTATATGTGAACAAGTTAGGTGAGGATCAAAAAAAAACATGTTAGATAGGGCAACATGGAGTTCATCAATGAGTCTAACAAGTGCAGTTCTTGCTGAGAAGGATTGTATCTTTCTGGTAAGTATATGAGAAGCATATTACACAATGTCAAAGCCACAAGCCTGTCAAAGGTGGCTGCTGTGTCCCTTTCCACCAGCCCTCTCATGAAGGTCAGACAGAGGTCTTTGCCAGAAAATTACCTCCTGCCCACCATCCACTTTTGGTTTAGAGTATGCCATTGTCACTGTCTCCTCAGAATCTAATGGCTGTATATATCACATGGCTGAGATTTTACAATGTTCAATTCCCAGGGAAAGGTCCTGAGTGTGTGGGATGTCGGAAAGTAGCCCAACTGCAATGAATCAAGTGGGCCTGTGCACACAGAGTAACTGCTGTACTGAGGAAAGTAAAGGCCTGCATCCGATGAGTCACCTGGAGCAGTGCTTTACAGAAGTCCCTTCTTGAAAGGGGCAGGGGTACAATAGAGATCACCAGACGGAAGGCAGCTTCTGAGCACTCCTCTTCTTTGTATACAGTTTCTCCTTTCTACTATCCTAAGCCTACACTTTATGATACTTAACAAATAAACAAGTCACAGAGTAAAATAAAATTTAAAAAGAGAAGAAAAATTAAATTACAGAACTTCAATGCTCAGGAAGAACAATAAACTACAATAAAGTGAAAATGAATTCAAAAAATACTGTTGGCAAAATAAGAACTAGACATGAGTGTATTTTTAATCAAGAAAAAGTCAAAAAATTTTTAAATGAAATAGAGAAAACAGATATAATAAATCAGACTTAACCTAAAAAAGATCAAAAGTTTAGAAATCAATTAAATGAAAATTTAAACATAAAGTTACCAAAGATAAAATATTAAAAGAAAATAAAATTTACAAGATAAAAAATAGTAAAAATCAATACAAATACAAATTGAAAAGGAGATTCAAGTGCTACAAAATTAAGAATAAAATATATAACTATGAGAATAAAAAGGATTAGGAGGTAGAATTTAAAACATTCAAAACAAAAATAAAATAAGCAAAGAAAAAGAACAGATAAAAATAACATAAACCCAATAAATAAACATGCACTAAAACAATGGACCAATCTGTACAAATTTCCCCAGAAAACTCTGTACCTGGTATGTACTAAATCGCCTGCTGTTGAGAAATTTAGTATCTGGAAAGCCTCTATGTAATAGGTGCGCAGTATCCATTCTACAAATAAGCAGAGTTATTAAAGAGTTTGCCCAAAGCCACACACATCAGCTGATTCTAAAATCCATCCCTTACAACATAACTTATGTCTTTGTACTTTAAAAGGATCCCCTGTCCCTTAATGAAAAAAAAAAATTTATCTTACAAACCATCATACTCTTAATTTTTTTTTTTGTAGAGGTGAAACAAAGAAATAGTTTATTGAGTGAAAGTACACTTCAAAGAGGTAGGAGCGGGCTCAAGCAGGAAAATGGCTCAAGAGCCCATACTCTTAATTTATCAGTTTGAAAAACAAAATGTTGGTATAGTGTTTTGAGTTACTTTAAAGCAAGACATGTTAAAGACAAAATGTTTGAGAACATTTAAGTATCATTTAACTCCACTATGCATTTCAAGTCTGACAGAATTAACATACCTCCACAAAACGCAGTCTACTCCAATCATGTGAACAGATCAAATCCAAAATAAGCTCTATTACGCAGTACAACAAATAGTAGTGCTAATTAACTTTGAAGGAGATTGTTTTCTTACATATTTCTATGGGAAATTAGTTAAATTTTACTTTTTAAATGGCAAAATGTTGCTCATATTCTTAAAATATAAACAATTCTTACAAGATAATAAAGATATACTGCTTTGAGATTCTCATAAAAATTAAATAATAATCAGTTGTAATACTTTCACTTATTTAGTAAATATTATTCATTAAGTAAGTGTTCTTGGGACTTTATAAATATCTTATTTAATCCTCATTCCAATTCTGTGAGATAGAATACTGTTTTTCTAATTTTATAATTCATTAAGACTTAAATAATGTAACTGAATCATGTAGCATGAGTAATACAACCACAGTGCAAACCCACATGGGTCTAACTCTAACACTCATTCTATTTCCACTGGGTCCTAAATGGAGCTATCTTAAAAAAGATATTATTCAATGGCACCTCCAATTTGGGGTGTGTGTGTGCGCACACGTTCATGCATGCGCGCACACACACGTACATTCCTTTTTTTAATTCAGACTTTACTTTTTTAACAAAGTTTAATTCAGACTTTATTTCTTTAATAAGATTTAAGGTTCATGGCAAAATTCAGGGAAAGGCACAAAAATTTCCCATATACATAGCTTCCCCCATTATGAAGATTCCCCATCAGAGTGGTACATTTGTTACAATTAAGAACCCACACTGACACATCATAATCACCCAAAGTCCATAGTTTACATTAGTATTTGTGCTTGGTGTTGTACATTCTATAGATTTGGACAAATACATAATGACATGTATTTTTCACGTGGTATCATACAGAGTACTCTCAGTGTCCTAACTATGTATATACACATATACTCATGTGTGTGTGTGTGTGTGTATACATATATATGTATTTAACTTAGAATATAATTTTTAAATAATAACCTTTTTAAACTTTTATATTAAAGAAAAGAAATACATTCTGCCATTTTGTTGTTAAATTTATTGGGGTGACATTGGTTAATAAAAATTACATAGATTCCAAGTGTACAATTCCATGGTACACTGTCTATGTGTTGCATTATGTGTTCACCGCCCAGTCAGTTCTCTTTTCATCACCATGTATTTGACTCCCCATCTCTTCTTTCCCCTCCCCTCTTACCCTAGAGTAACTACTAAACTATTGACTGTGTCCATGAGTTTTTGCTTCCTTGTTGCTTTCAGTTTTATACTCCATGTATGAGTGAAGTCATATGGTTCTCAGTGTTTCTTGTCTGGCTTATTTCACTTACAATGATGATCTCAGGGTCCAACCACGTTGTTGCACATACATTCTGCTGTTTTAACAAAACCTTTTAGTCTAATGAATCATGGCAATTTTACATTATTTAGAAAGAGGCAAGACAACCAAATGTGCATTGATTTTACTAAAAGTCAAATTGTAGTACAATAATCAGTACGTAGCTGTTCCACTTAATCTTCTATGTGTAACTAAACTGGCTTCAAATTTTAAATATTCATATGAAAAAAGTGCCCTTTGTTTTCTTATTTCAGGCAATTTGACTTAGCTAAGTAAAAATAGTTATAAATTTTGACTACACATTGATTAGGTGAAGTAAAAAAGTAAATGGTTGAAATCATAAATGGTTATCCAAAAAATATGAACAGCATCTTAAACTATTAACGCTGAAGGGGTAAGCAATCCAACTAACTGACAGTATCTTGGCAGCCATCAAATCTTTCAAAGTTTACTATACCCCTGCCTCAAAAAGAACACTGGAAATTTTATAGCCATACATTAATCAAAATATGTGGTTCTACAAGATAATCCCAAACAGAAACACACCAAGACACATCATAATTAAAATGCCAAAACTTAAAGAAAAAGAAAATTCTAAAAACAGCAAGAGACGGGCATGTAGTCACTTATAAAGGGACACCCATTCAATTCTCAGCTGATTCTCACCAGAAACTTTATAGGCCAGAAAGGATTGGCAGAAAATATTCAACAAGATGAAAACCAAAGATTTATAACCAAGAATAATGTATCCAGCAAGGCCAGCATTCAAAATTGAAGGACAGAAAAAGAGCTTTCAGATAAGAAAAAGCTAAAGAAATTTATCATCACCAAACCAGTACTACAAAAATGTTAGAGAGATTTCTTTAAGATGGAAGGAGGGATGGGAGAGGGGTAAAATAAGGGAAAAGGATGGAGAAATTCAGTTTGATTGTTAACATAAAGTTGAAAACAACAAAGAAGCAAAACTCATGGACACAGTCAATAATTTAGTAGTTACCTAAGGGTAAGGCGGGGAGGGAGTTGGGGGAGAAGGGACAGGGACACAAAAATGTGGTGATGGAAAGAGAACTGACTCTGGGTGATGAACACATAACACAACATACAGATAATGTAATGCAGAATTGAACACCTGAGACCTATGCAATTTTTATTAATTAATGTCACCTCAATAAATTTAACAATAAAAAAAGTATGGTTATTACTTCATGCTTTTTCTCCTTGCATCCCAGTTAACCCTATATCAAAGTTCTACTCTGCCATCCAATTGACTACTTGTTTAACTAACACTACAATTCTCATTTTAAATCTTCAGACTTCTCCCATCCTGATCATTTAACTTCCATTTTTTTCATTCAAAAATATACTAAGTTCTAGAACCTATGGTAGACTCCAGAAATACAATGATGAACAACATTTTGTTATGGGCTAAATTATGACCCTCCAAAATTCTTATTTTGAAGTCCTAATGGACAGTACTCAAAATCTGACTGTATGTGGAGATAAAGAGGTATTCATGTTAAAGGAGGTCATTAGGTTGGGCCTTAATCCAGTATGCTAGTGTCCTTATAAGAAGAGCAGATTAGGACACAGATACACACAGAGGAAAGACTATGTAAAGACTGAAAAAATAGCCACCTGCAACCCAAAGAGAGAGGTTCAAAAGAAACCAACCCTGCCAACACTTTGATCTTGGACTTGTAGCCTCCAGATTGGTGAGAATATTAATTTCTGTTGTTTAAGCCTATGCTATTTGCTACAGCAGCTGAAGAAAACTAATACACATTTTATTACTTATTTGCATCCCCTCACTTGTTAGGCTAAACACTCATGTGAAAATCTGAAACTTAAAATTTCCCAAACGAAACTATGAACATGGTTAAATCCCAAGGACTGGAGAACCCTTGGGAATTTTCATTTTGGAAGTGTAACTGAAATTACATTTGTATATCAATAAAAATGAAGGGGGGAGAAAAATGATTTTGCAATAAACAGAATCACTTCCCAAACTGATATCAACCTCCTTCTTTGCAAATGTTTTTCCAAATGTTTAGTAATTCTAGGAACTTTTTGAACTTGTAGGCAGCATGGAGCAATGGATAAATCATGGATCTTAAAGACAAATAAGCAAGTTACTCAGTATTTCTTGACTCAATTCCTAACATGAAAATTAAGAAACTCATAATAACAATCAAATGAGTAATCAAAATTAAAACAATTTGTACACTTGGAAGCATTATATAAAGATGAGGAATAATTTTCCTGATCTACCAACTAAAAAAACCTGTGAGAGAAGAATATCAATGACTTTCTCATCTAAGAATATTGACAAGGAGCAACATCAAGTTTACTGTTTTCTGGAAACTATTCTTTTTGAAAACACACACTATATTTAGTATTCTGGAATTTCCTCAATTCTCTTTGAAATTTCAAATGATGAGCAGAAGCCCTAAGACTGGATTTGGAGTAAGAAAGTAAAAAAAAAAAACAAAAAAACAAAAAAACAAAAGAAAAACTTAAGCACCACAAATCTGCCCTCTCGGTAATCAAGTTGGAATAATAGACCCAGATAAAAGCAGCTGCAAATTTAATAGGAAATAGTATTTCTCCCAAGGACATGCTGCAGCTATAAAATGTCACAGTAACTCCTTTCTTTCAATGACTAGTGCTTCCTTATTCATTGAGAAATTCTGTACTCTTAAAATCACAGATGATCAGAGATTGCTTTTGAAATTGTATCAGTAAGAATGAAATAGCCCACTCTTTCCTGGAGAATGTCACTTTGACACAGATAAGCAGCCTCTTCTTGGAATCCAGGTAAATAGATTCAGAGAAGGGGAGTTTTTGGAAGACACAATATACCAAATCTACCTTAACTTTGTTGTTTTTAAGGAAACAGGACCACAAGTTCACTTCAACATCTCGCGCTTAAACCATTCACACACAACCTTGCTCTTTGCTGTCCCTTTAGTCCGTCAAACACGGATGCCTTCACAGTAGCCCCCATGTTTTCCATCCTACCATATTTTCTGCACCATAAGGCGCAGTCTCAATTACAGGGTCTATTTCTGTACTTAGCCCATACATAAGGTGCACCGGATTATCAGGTGCACGGCCGATTTTTGAGAAAATTTAAGGCTCTTTGATGTGCCTTATAGTGCGGGAAAATACGGTAATTGTGCCTCTCCCTCTCACTGGCTCCAACTCTCGCTCTCTCACCAAACTGGCCAGAAGCTGATTTACCTTAATCTTAGGTTTATTATGTTTGTTTCTTCTTTCAATATCTTTCCCACTTTATTTCCTTCTTTCTTATTTATTGAATTTATTCCGCCTTTTTCTGACTTCCTGCCCTTGAGTTATTAATACTCTACCACTCCGCGTGGTTCTCATTCTGATTCTACTACTACTGGCTCCTATTCTAACTTCTACACTTTTCTTACCTCCTCTCAGCCTCAATTTCCATGTTTGTTAAATTAGAGCAGTAAAACTATCTAATTCAAAATTACTGTGAAGATTAATTTAGATGAATGCAAAAAGTACATAGCAAAGGACTCGCCAGACTGAAGGTACCTAGTACATTTGGATTTTTTAAACTTTGTTTTTACGCTGTTCTGTAGTGAAAACTGAAAACAGCTGGTTACAATTCCTTTTATGTCATATCAAATTCACTCTTGGTATGTGCATGTTGGATAACCCATATTTCTTATTTTACATAATTATTCTTCACTTTTCAACATTTTGATCAATTTGCCTTATCTCTGTTCCATTCTTCACAACTGTTCCCAGAGGATCCTGCAAAGAAGTGCTAGTTCCCTGCTCTTTACAGAGAATCTTATAAGTTCCTACTTCTAACAATAGAGAACATGATTAGATGTGTTGTGATTTATGTTTATTTCTGAGGTTTGTTACTGTTCATGCTGGTGGTAAGTTTTCATTTGGAAGGGTGAATTGGAATTTTATGGTTTCATTTGTTGTCTGTTTCAGTAGTATTGTTTTGCTCTATTTTAATTTTTGGCAGTGCTTGTTTATTGGTCTCTACCAGAAAATGAAGAGTAATTTTTAAAAGGACCACCTCAAATATTTTTTTATTTTAGCAGTTCCTACTCCTAAACTTTACTATATAGAAATAGCAGTTATTTCAGTTGGACTCAGGCAACAATGAAGTTATACACACTAACAAATCCAGCATATATAAAGACAGAAAGACTGTAGAAGAGCATATATTAAGGACATTTCTCTTTACTTGATGTAAACCACCTTTCCTGTCATTTTTCCTTTCTTGGTTTCTTTTTACAGCCTGAAGTTTAATATATACTTCATTTAAATGTGTCAGCGTGCTTGCTGAAACGAACAGGAGAGAACCAAGTATATAGTTGAGGAGAAAAACAATTTTCTCTTCTTTCAGGTATATTGACAATTGTGACAAAACTTATTATTACAAGGAAAAGGAAAAAATGATGTTGGGAGAAAAACAGCTTAGCAGTTTCCTGGGTGATGGCTGTTACACTGAAGTCTGGGTATGCACCATGCTTGGAGTCTGTGTCATAGCAATACTATGAGAGAGAAATCCTTGAGCACCTGGGACTTAGGAGGGCAAGATGGGAGGCTCCACCATTTTTAATGGTTTTATTGTGTTTATTTAGACCAGAGAGAATATTCCCTGGTTTTCCCCTCCAATATCTCTACTCTCTTCACTTTTCCAAGTCATAGTCAGCCTCAGAAAGGTGATGGAAACTGTCAGGATCACGTGTAATAAATTCTCTGTTATGGATTGAATATTTGTATCCTCCCAAAATTCATATTTTGAAGCCCTAACCCATAAGTAAGGCTATATTTGGAAAGGGGGCTTCTAAGGAAGTAATTAAGGTTAAAGGAGGTCATAGCCCTGATCCAATAGGATTACTGTCCTTATAAGAAGAGATCTTGTTTTCTCTCCATGTATACACGAAAAGGTCATGTGAGCACACAGCAAGAAGGCATCTGTCTGCAACCCAGGAGGAAGGGCTTCAACTAGACCCCAACACTGCTGGCACCTTGATGTTGGACTTCCAGTCTCTAGAACGGTGAGCAAATACATTGCTATTGCTTGAGTCACCTAGGCTATGATATGCTGTTTATGGTAGTTCTAGCAGGCTAATATACTCCCCAAAATGAAGAAATCTCTAAGAGTATTTAAACAATTCAGTATCTGTTACTTGAATTAAACTGAAGGTTGAGTTATACCTCCCCTCCTTTTTGTGTTCCCATCACACTACATGTCAACTATTATTAATTTATCCATGTTAGCACATCTCTACATAATAATTTCCTCCCATGCTTTTCTCCCTTACTAGACCATGGAAAAGGGAAGAAACTGTGCCTTATGTAACCTTATATTGTCCCAGAGTCATAGGTGTGACAAATACTCCCCAAAATCCATTTTCTTGGCTTTGTTCATTTGTTGTTGTTTTTTTCTGCTAAATATTCACTTTCTTAGACTGCCTTGCAGGTAGGGGAGCTACATCACTGTGACTCAGCTCTGGACATTGGACACAAGATTTTGTTTTCCTCATTTAATGTTGCTGATCACTTTTTTCTTTATTTCTTGTATTTCCAGCCTGCAATTTGTATGTGAGGCTAGAATACTAGCTGTACCTTGCTCTCATGAGATGACAGGCATGAAGACAAAAGCTGTATCTTATGAAGCATGGAAGGGAAAGACTGGAGGAAGCTGGGAAATTGATGGAATAATGGAATCACTGTACCAATTGTGACCTGCTTTCCTCTGGACTTCTTGTTTTGAGAGAGGAAAAAAAATTATTTCAACAAGCATAATGTTGATGTCTCTGTTACCTGCAGGTGAATACAAATCCCAACTTATGCAATAGGGGCTCAATAATCATATTTTAATTGAACTAAGAGGATACAGACAATACTGCCAAAGTTGATGGGGAAAATATTCAAGTTAGGTAAGTCTGCCACATGCAAAATTTTGAGTTGTAGTGGGTTATGCTATAGAGCTAAGAATAAAAATCAATCTAAATATAAGGTGATGGAAAGAGAAGACACATTAGGTGGTGAACTTATTATACATCAAGTTGACAATGCACTGTAGAATTGTATGCCTGAAACTTATGTAATCCTTGCTAACAGATGTCACCCCAATAAGTCTAACAATAAAAATGAATTCAAAAAAAAAGAAAGAAATGCTAAAAATCAAAAAACAAATCAATCTAGATGATCCACCTGAAATTAAATATATTCTTTGTTTGAGCCTCATATTGAATTACTCAGTCAATAACTGCAAACTAATAAAAATAAATAAATTAAAAAATCAGTCAAGTGAAAAATAGGTACTACTGTGTTTTTCCTGAACATTCCTCAGATTTTTGAAGTGTTATAACATTAATAGATACTGTCTATGGAAATAGAAAGCACCAGAAGGTTCATGATGTATTACTATGCCATGCAAGGATAAGGACAGATTAAAGGAAAATCACAGAAATGACTAATGTGTGGGACAGATCAAAAAATACATACAAGGGCTGTCCAGAAAGTATCTAGCCATGTAATATGAAAAATATATGCATTTATGGCTGGAGTTTCTCCAGACAGACCTCATATATTCATTCCCAGACATTGGTATTGAGTGCTTTAGAGAGAATTGCACCAATGGAGTGACAATGGAGAGCACATGAGCATATAATAATAATGGCAGATACAATTATCTTGAAAATTACTATAAGGCAAGCACTACACTATGTATTTAATATACTATCATATTCAATTCTCATAATAAACTTTGGGGATTTTAGATTTGTACTCATTTTTCAGATAAGAATACTGAGTCTTATAGAAGTGAACAAAGTAACTTATTAAAGAATAGGTAGAGCAGTGTTCAAATCTCTGCCCTCTGCTATATCATCACCCTGACTATGTCACAGCTCTCTGGTGCCCAATACAAAGTACTTAGTCTTAGATGCTGATGCTACTAACACTGCTACAACTGATTAAGAGGCAGAATTGTTTAGCTAAATAAGCTCTACACTCCTTTAAACCCTGGAATCATAGATTACTACTTCTGCGACAGAAGGTAAGTTATTTATTCTTCTGATCTCAGATTTTTTGTAGTCAAAATAATGATTAATAATGACCACCTTGCCTACCTTGTACAATTATGAATTTATTTGTAAATGCTAACCAATTTTTTAAAAAGGTAAAGGATTATGATCGGGAGAAGACAAAAATAGTGATAATCTGTACCTCTCTGCTGCATTTGTACAATAAAGTTCCTCTGGGCAGAAAATATTGGTTCCACTGAATATTGAGAAATTAATTTCATTGAGTTATATGCTGTGGTAAGATCATAAACACAAGTACAAAGCCTAAGTCTCCCTCAGTCCCAAAAGGAGATTTACATGGGCACCAAGCCACTGCAACCGGTATTCATTGTGACATATCTATGGTACCTTAAAAGCCAAGGACATCATGTCCATCCTACAGTTCTACATGCATCCAATCATTCAAAATATATATATGTAGATTGGTGTTTATGCACATATACATTATATTATATATACCTAGACAGAATCTGACACAGAGACAGAGACAAAAATAGAGAGACACAGATAGGTTGCATTATATATAGGCTACCAGATATGCAGTGGTAAATAAAATAATCCCTGCCTTTCTGGAAGTTATAGCTTATTTATCAAAAGCATATTGATGTTACAAGATCTTGTATTTATACACATTCTTTTAAAATCATATTCATTTTTCCTTCATTATTTCATTCAATAAGCACCTAATGAGTGTGCATACTCTACCCACCTCAATCTAAATAAACCTCAATTCTTCCAATTGAGTAGAACAAGAACCATAAAATTACATTAACTCTTCTCTTTCTCTCATATTCAATACATCAGCAAATCCTATCAGCTCTCCCTTCTAAATGTAGCTCAAACATGGCTGCTTCTTACCAGCTCTACCCAACCAACCTGGGCAAAGAAGCCTGCATCTCTCACTTGGGTAATTTCAATAGCTACATTATTGGTCTCCCAGATCCTACCCATACTCCATCCCATCCCACTACTTCTGTAACTTCATTCTTGCCATTCTGCCCGTCACTCACTACCCCCACCCAGCCACAATATCACTCCAAAACTCTCATCAGGTTTTGCTATTATATTCATTCTGCTTGGAACATTTTCTCCTCAGAAAAAAACAAGGTAGAAGAGTCTCTGATTTAAAAAAAAAAAATCATAGAGGTATAAAAACCAAATTAAACTATCTGCTGTTTATAGAAATCCCCAATCCAATAACTTAACATAAAAACAATAATCCTAGCCTAGTAATATCCCTGAGGCACTTGGAAGAAGTGAAAGCAAAACCATTTTGGATAAAACTTATAAGCTAGGCAACATTGAATTCCTACAGGAGGGGAGAAAAAGAGTTACCATCAGGAAATGAGTATTTTCTTGTTTCTACATGGTTAGGGGTTTCTGAGCAAATTTTACTGGACCCTGAGTCAGATGACAGTCTTCAAAGTTAAAAGACTGAATAATGAGAGAACTCCTGACAGATTTACCTTCCTCAGGAGTATGTGTTTAGATTGCTAAGAGGGATGAGACACACAAGTATTCCAGGCATTGTAAACCCAGAGGCAGTAAACAGCCTTATCTTCTCCCTGCAGACACGTATTTACATTCCAAAGGGTAAAAACCCAAAAACTTTCCCTTTCTCCTCCCTTTCTTCTTGTTTACATTAGAGAGATTAGGTAGGTTTCTCTCCCTCTCTCTGAAGGGGAGTGTAACAGCTATTTAAACAATTCTATATAAACTGCCAGATTCATAATTTCAGGGCTTATCTCCGATAGTATAAACTTCAATACACGTAGAGTGACTTTGGTTCTCATCACATCATCCTAGAAAAAGAAATTAATTTGGGCAGAGAACTAATGCAGTTATTAATATAAAGAATAATAGCTTTGATCTCTGTTCTAGAAACCTCATATTTACATTCAGGATAATATAAATAAACATAGATTTTAGAACACAAAGAACTTGTGAAAAGAGAACAAACTAAAATAGACTATAAAATAACAGCATCTGAGTTGATTAAAAAGACAAAAGAAGTTATAAAACCATAAAAAGTAACAACAGTATGAAGAGAAACAATAGGCAAATTTGAAAAAGAATCAAAGAAATCCTAAATATAAAAAAAAAAGTCACTGAAATTAACTCAATGGAGTTAATAGTTTTGGTTAGAAAACTGATTAGACATATGAAAAAATGCTCATCCTCATTAACTATCAGGGAACTGCAAATCAAAACCACAATGAGATACCACCTCACACCTGTTAGAATAGCTATGATTAACAAGACAAGGAGTAACAAGTGCTGGAGAGGATGTGGAGAAAAAGGAACTGCTCACACTGCTGGTGGGAATGCAAATTGGTACAACCACCGTGGAAGGCAGTGTGGAGGTGGAGGTTCCTCAGAAAATTGGGAATGGAGTTACCATTTGACCCAGCAATCCCCCTTCTGGGTATCTACCCAAAAAACTTGAAAACCTTAGTCCGCAAAGACTTATGTACCCCAATGTTCATTGCAGCGCTCTTCACAGTGGCCAAAACATGAAAACAACCAAAGCGACCTGCGACAGATGACTGGGTAAAGAAGCTGTGGTCCATATACACAATGGAATATTCCTCAGCTATAAGAAAAAATGAAACACTACCACTTACAACAAAATAAGTGGACCTAGGGATCATCATGCTAAGCGAAATAAGCCAGACAGAACAAAACCAAAAACTTTATGAATATAAAACTGAAAGCAACAAAGAACAAACAAACAAACAAAGAATCCATGGAAACAATCAATAGTTTAATGTTTATTTGGGGCAAGTAGGGAGGAGACGGGAGAAGAGGGAGGAGGTGGGACAGAAGGGAGGAGAAGGTAAATATATGGTGATGGAAAGAACTCACACTGGGGGTGAACTTATGCAACAAGTTGATGATGCACTGTAGAATTGTATACCTGGAACATATGTAATTCTTGCTAAAAAAAAAAAAACAACTGATTAGACAGCTCTCTGAGGGAAACACTAAAGAAGAGAAAAAGCATATAATATACTTATCCAAAATATAATACAGAGAGATAAAGAAATGAAAAGGAACAAAGACTAAGAGATATTATATGAAGATTAGAATAATCAAATACAACATATGAAAGCTGTCCTGAAAAAATTCCAAACATAAATGCCTCTATTTTCCATATTACATGGCTGGATATTTTCCAGACAGCCTTGTGTGTCCAAGAGAAGTCCTAGAATGACTTCACTAGTGAATTTTACCAAATATTTAAAAAAGATTTAATACCCATCTTTCTCAAAGTATTGCAAAAAACTCAAGAGGCAATACTTCCTAACTCATTTCATGAGGCCAACATTACTCTGATACCAAAACCCAGCAAGGACAATCCAAAAAAAGAAATTTACAGGCCAACATCTCTGATGAGTATAGGTCCAAAAATCCTAAACAAAATACTAGCAGATTAAATACAACAAGACATTGAAAAAATAAATCACAATCAAGTGAGGTTCATTCTGGGGCATAAGGATAGTTCAGCATATGCTAATCAATCAATGTGCTATACCACATTAGCAAAATAAAAGATAAAACATATCATATCATTAAATGCAGAAAAAGCATCTCAATAAGATACAACATTCACTGATGATTAAAACACACAATAAAATGGGTATAGAAGGAAAGTACTTCAACATAATAAAGGCTGTATATGACAAACCCTCAGCTAATATACTCATTGGTAAAAAACTGAAAACTCTTCCACTAAGATCAGGAATAAGAGCAAGCTGCTCACTCTTACCACTGGTATTCAACATAGTACTGGAAGTCCTAGCCAGACCAATCAGGCAAGATAAAGAAATAAAAAAATAAAACCAATTTGGGAATCAAAAAGCAAAATTGTCACTTTTTGCAGATGACATTCTTTTTTTATAGAAAACACTAAAAACTCCACCAAAAAAAAAACAAACTATTAGAAACGATAAATAAATACATTACGTTGCAGATTACCAGATCATTGTACAAAAAATCCATTGCATTCCTATATGCTAACAATGAAATTTCAGAAAAAAAAATAAAAAAATACAATTCCATTTGCAATTGCAACAAAAAGAATAAAATACCAAGGAATAAACTTAAAGGATGTGAAGGACTTATCAACTAAAAACTGTAAGACATTATTGAAAGAAATTGAAGAAGATACAAAGAAATAAAAAGATATTCCATGTTCATGGATTGGAAGAACCAACATAATTAAAATGGCCACATTACCTAAAACAATATGCAAATTTAATGCAATAGAACCAACATAATTAAAATGGCCACATTACCTAAAACAATATGCAAATTTAATGCAATCCCCATCAAAATCTCAATGACATTTTTCTAAGAAATAGAACCAAAAAACATCAAATTTGTATGGTGCTACAAAAGACCCCAAATAGCCAAAGCAAATCCTGAGAAAAGAATAAAGCTGAAGATACTATACTCTAATTATATTACAAAGCTATAATAATCAAAACAGTATGGTATTAACAGAAAAACTGACACACAGACCAATGGAATAGAATTGAGAGACCAGAAATAAACCCATGGGTATAGAAACAAATAATTTTCAACAAAGAAGCCAAAAACATACAGTGGAGAAAATAAAGCCTCTTCAATAAATTATGCTAGGGAAATTGAAAAGCCACATGCAGAAGAATGAAACTAGACTGCTATTTGATATCATACATAAAAATTAACTCAAAATAGATCAAAGACCTAAATATAAGACCTGAAATAAAATACATAGAAGAAAACATAGGTACTAAACTTATGGACCTTGGTCTCAGAGAGGCTTTTATGAACTTGACCCTAAAGGAAAAAGAAGTAAAACCAAAAATAAATGAATCAGACTACATCAAACTAAAAAGCTTCTGCACAGCAAAAGAAACCATCAACAAACAAAACATCAACCAACTAAGTGGAGAAGATATTTGCAAACAATACCTCAAATTAGGGGCTAATATCCAAAATACATAAAGAACTCATACAACTCAGCAACGACAAAACAAACAATCCAATTCAAAAAATGGGCAGAGGACCTGGACACTTTTCCCAAGAAGACATACAAATGGCTAACAGATATATGAAGAGATGCTCAACTTCACTAGCTATTAAGAAAATGCAAATCAAAACCATACTGAGATACAAATTCACACCTGTTAGAATGGCTCAATAAGAAATAACAAGTGTTGAAAAGGATATGGAGAAAAAGGAAGCCTCATATGCTGCTGGTGAAAATGTAAACTGGTCCAGCCAGTTTTGGAGGTCCTCAAAAAAATTAAGAATACAGTTACTATATGACCCAGCAACTCTCTTCTAGGTATCTACCCCCCAAAATTTGAAAACATTTATCCACGAAGATATATGTACCACTATGTTTACTACAGCATTATTCATGGTAGCCAAAACATGGAAACAACCCAAGTGTCCTTCAATGGATGATTGTATAAAGATGTGGTACATATATACAGTAGGATACTACTCGGCCATAAGAAAAGATGAAATACTGCCATTTATGACAACATGGATGAATCTTGAGAGTATCATGCTAAGTGAAATAAGTGAGACAAAAAAATGACAAGAACCATATGATTTCACTCATATGTGGGATGTAAAACAGAAAGCAACAAATGAACAAACAAAACAAACAAAAATATTTATAGACATAGACAATAGTATGGAGGTTCCCAGAAGGTAAGAGAAGTGGCTGGAAGTAGAAGAGGGTAAAGGGGGTCAAATATGTCATTACAGAGTGACACTAGACTTTGGGTGTAGAGCACACAGTGCGATGTATTAATATAAATGATGTAGTATAGAATTGTACACTTGAAACTTATATAATGTCATTAACCAATGTCACCTCAATAAATTAAATTTAAAAAAAAAAGAAGTCCCAGAAAACAAATAGCAGCACTATGGGGGAGACAATACTCAATGAGCTAAAGACAGAAAAGTTTTTTTAAAAGATATAATATTTTTCATGTTAATTAAGCACACAAGATGAAAAATGAATTAACAGATAAATCCTAGATAACAATAACAAAGAATTTTAAAAGCAACCTTAGATTTTTTTTTATTACCTGTAATGAACCACAAAATGATCTCTTAAAAGCAATAGAAGATACTAGATGATAATGGAGTATCTCCAAAATGAGGGAAAATACACATCAATCTTGAATTTTGTGCCCATTTAAGTAGTGATTCAAGGGTGCAGAATGTAATATAAATAGTTCACAAAGTTTTAAACAAGTGAAGATAATGTTTACTATTAGGGTATACTTGCTACAAGAACTATTAAAGAAAATACTTAAAGAAGAAATAAATTGAACACAAAAGAATAACGACCAAGATGAAGAAATAAATTAGTAAATATGGGAGTAAATTTGAAAAAACATTGACTGTAAAAACAAATCATTAAAATAAGAACAACTTTTTAAGGGTTTAAAAATTTAGGTATAAATAATATAATAGACAATTTTTGAAAGTAGAAATGAAAAAGATGAAGTGTTCTATAGTTCAGAAAAAAGGTAAAGACATTAGTTGAATTTAGAGTTTAATTGAGTCAAATATGAATGTTAAAAATATAAGGATGACCTAGAAAAATAGAAATGGAAGTTACAAGCTCTAAATAAGTAAAAGAAAAAAAGAATAAAGAAAATATGATCAATCTTGTATAATACAAGAAAGGAAACAAATGCATAGAAAAATAAGTATAGAAAATAAACACTAAAAAAATAGTACAAATAATTCCAAACAATGGGAAAGCTCAATAAATAGAAACAGAATAATCAGCTACTTAAAAAAAATAAAGATTCTCATACTGGATTTTAAAGATCCAACTATATGCTGCTTATAATAGACATACCTAAAATACGAGTATAATAATGAAGAAAAGCTGGCAGCAAAAGTGTGAAAAGTTATGTCATGAAAAAGTTAACCAAAAAATTGTATACTTATACTGGCATCAACCAACACAGACTCTGGGGCAAGGATCATAATTGATGAAGAAAGTATTTGTGTAATTATAAGAACAATTTACCAAAAAGATAGAATAACCATAAACTGTATTTACTTTACAATATGACCTCCCAACACTACTTCACTGAATCATTTTTTTTCACTGAATCATTTTTAAAAATTGACTGAATGATAAAAATATAGCTTGAATCACATATATCTTACAACAAGCCTCAAATGAATAAAGCAAAATTTAACAAAATTAAAAGAAAAAAAGTTGCAATCATGGTGACGTTTTGAAATACAATTTTCTTAGTAACTGATGGATCAAGCAGAAAAAAAGATTGGGCTCTTCTAAAGGGCAAGATACATTTTTAAATTCTAAAAATTAGAGAATAAATTGTTAAAATCCAGCTTATGAAGTATATCCAGGTAGAAAATGTACTCTCTGAGGTCTTTTCTCAATTCTAGACACACTAGTACAGAACAACACTGTCTATAAGAAGTTCTATAGAGTATTCTTCTATGACAAAACTATCTCTAACTGCTTAGTCAAATAGGGTTTCCTTTAAGGTAGGCTTTAGACGCATGTGAAAAATGCAAGTAAGGAAGTGAATTTTTATTTTATTTAATTTTAATTCATTTTAACTTAAATTTAAATAGCCACATGAGTACCAATATTAGACAGTGTAGAACTATAGTAGTACTAAGAGAAAAATTTGTATCTTTAAATGCTTATATTAGAAAATAAAAAAGGCTAAATATGTACTAGCAAAGTATCCTCATTAAGAAGGTAGAAATAATATAAAATCAAAGAACACAGAATGAAAAAACTAACAGAGTAGAAAAAAATAAAATAGAAAACAAAGCTACAAAAATATTTTAAAGGATAAATTTACAAAGCAAAACCTAGTTTCCCAAAAAGACTAACAAGATAAACAACCTTTAACAAAAATGAGAAAAAAGAAAATACATAAATACATAATTTTTGGAGTGAAAAGGAGAAAAATAATATAAATATTTTTATCTGAAGCAAGTACAATCACAACAACTTCATGACCAAAACCTGAAACAGATGTATAGACAATTTTCTAAAATAATTTTTAGGTTTAAATCTTGTTTTTTTTAATTATTATTAAATTGGTTAGTTAAATTATATAATTTTAAGTATACAATTCTATATGATACATCATCTGTATTTTCTGCATTGTGTGCTCACCACTCAAAGTCAGTTCTCCTTCCATACCATATATTTGACCCCCACCCCCTTCTCACCAAATCCTCCCTCCTTACCCCCAGGTAACCATTAAACTGTTGTCTGTGTCTATGAGTGTTTGTTTGTTTGTCTTGTATCTTTGTTGCTTTCAGTGCAACCTCTGGTATATTTTTCTTCTCATTGTACTAATGAGGAAACTATGGCACATGGAAGCCCAATGTCACTCAGCTTACAAATAGCTGTGCCAGGATTTGAACCCAGACTGCCTGATTCTAAAGACCATGCTATTAACTACAAGACATATTCACCTTCAAGCCCCAGTTATTATTTGGAGGAGATAGGAAGAAAGTTTAACAAATTAGAAATATAGAACATATTCTAAAATTTGAAAAAGGCTACTAGCCAACATGTTAATTTATAACAAGGTTAAAGCATCCTATTTAAAGACATAAACAAGAATGTCTGCATTTTTCTAGATAATTAGTCATCCATATGCTAAAAGAAAATCAAACCAATATCCCATATGCACACACAAATATATTCTATATGAATTTAAGCCCTGTATATAAAAAGCAAAACTTTAAATTTTTATGAGAGAATATAGTAGAAAATCTTTGTGACTTCATGGTAGAAAAGGATTTCTTAAACAAGAAACAAAAAGCACCAACCAGAAAGGAAATGGGTAATAAGTTCAACTACAGGTAAAAATCAGGGATTCCACTAGCATGGAACAAGAGCACAGATATCATACAATAGAACAAACGGCAGTAGCAGATTTTTCTACATTTACTAATCTGATCTTTGCCCCCAATTTCTTTTTCTAACTAGTGTTTCTGAGTTACAAATGTTAAGTTACTACATGATCTTTTTCAGGTTTTTGTTGTCTTGGTTTTGATTTTTTTATCATTGTTAAGAAAGAGGCTATACAAATAAGCCATTGTATAACTGTATCCATTTAGCATCACCCCTGCTTTTGCATATGGCCAAGTAAACGCAGGGGAAAAGCTTTCTGACATTGGTCACGGCAATAATTTTTGGATATGATACCAAGAGTACAAGCAACAAAGGCAAAAACCAACAAATGGGATTACATTAAACTAAAAGACTTCTGCACAGTAAAAGAAAAAAAGTAAAAAATAAGAAAAATATATGGAACAGAGGAAATATCTGCATACTATATATCTGATAAGGGGATATATCTAAATGTATTAGAAACTCACACAACTCAATAGCAGAAAAAAAAAATCTGTTTTAAAAATAGGGAAATGCTCTGAGTAGACATTTTTCCAAAGAAGATATATAAATGTCC
Organism: Lyroderma lyra; assembly: GCA_004026885.1. NCBI lineage: Eukaryota > Metazoa > Chordata > Mammalia > Chiroptera > Megadermatidae > Lyroderma > Lyroderma lyra. The sequence continues at coordinate 45,607 of PVJL010006884.1, read as the reverse complement.
ATCAAATACATTGAAAGGTATTCAACTTCACCAGTCTTCAGGCAAATGTAAGTCAAACCACAATGAGACATCACCTCATACCTTTCAAATAACTACATATTATCAAAAAGACAAGAGATGAACAATGCTGGTGAGTATTTGGAAAAAATGGAACCCTTGATCACTGCTGATGGGAATGTATAATAAATTGATACAGCTTCTATGGAAAACCATATGGAGGTGCCTCAAAAAATTTAAAACATAACTACCATATGATCCCACTTCTGGGTATTTATCTGAAGGAAATAAAATCTACCTCACAGAGATATCTCTACCCCCAGGATCACTGCAGCATTATTTACAATAGCCAGGACATGGAAACAACCTAGAAGTCCACTAATGGATAAATGGAAAGTAAAATATGGTATGTATATGTACACACAATGGAATAGTATTTAGCCATTTTTAAAAATCCTGCCATTTGTAACAACACTGATGGACTTTGAGGGCATTATGCTAAGTGAAATAAGTTGGACAAAGAAAAATACTCACTTCTGACCTCACTTACATGTGGAATCTAAAGTAAGCTAAACTCATATTAACAGAGTCAATTGCCGAGGTTGAGGAATAGGGAAAATGAGTAGTTGTCAGTCAAAAGAATACATATTTCCAGTTATAAAAGAAATGAACTCTGAGGCTCTGATGGATAGCATGGTGACTACAATTAATACTTCATTGTATACTTGAAAGTTGCTAAGAGAGTAAATTTTAATGTTATTATCATAACAGCAAAGAAATGGTAATTATGTGAAGTAAACAATGTATTTTCACAATATAAGATAGAAACTATGGTCCAGTAATTTCACATCTGTTTTAGTCTAGAGAAAAACTGTCAAATATGCCTCAAAACATGTACAAGAATGGTCTAGTCACAATAAACAAAAAACAGAAATATCCTAAATGTTCATTATTAAGAGAATGGACAAGTAAATTTTGGAATGCTTTTATAATGGAATACTATGAGTCCGGGAAAACAAAACAATGAACAAGAGCTACATGTATCCTTAAGGATGAATATCAGGTATATATTAAACTAAAAAGACAAACTGCAGAAGGATAAATGAAATATAGCATTTAAACACAGCTTAATGTATGCAAAATAAAATATATCTTTTTTGTGGATATATATATCCAAGGAGAACATAATGTGTGCTTAAGTATTTTTAAACCAATAAAGAAAATATTCCCCTGCTCAGCACATGCTCCACACCTTTCCCAATGGGATGTGTGATCAGTCCTGACCAGTCATGGTTTACCAGGACCTGGTCTCTGTCCAAGACTTAGGCACATGATCCAAGGAGGGTCAATGAGAGTCTTTCTATGGGATTTGACCCACAATCACTGGAAGAAAGAAGCTCACACTTTCTGGTTGATTATTAAGTCATGATAACATAGCCCCAGGACTGATGGCAGATACGTCAACTGCTGTTTCCTGCTCTGAGGAGGCCTGTTTATGCTGGGAGAAAAGGAAAATAGGAGCAAGAGCAGCTAACTCAGGTTCTCCTGATGACAGGGTTTGAGCGCCTGAATTCAGCTGCTCTGAGGACAGCTCCTGTAATGCCCCAGTTATGTGCACAATAAAATCCTATAAGAAATGCCCAAATGTTAACTGTTTTGCCACTAACATTCAATATGAATTCTTAATGAGGACCAGAGGAATAAGTGTTCTTACCAAAAGCAGACACAGTTGATTAGAAAACAAGTGGACTGTCAATGGTAGTAACAACTAAACAAAAAGTAGCTATTAAGTCTTTAAAGTTTCTTTCTCAACTGCACATGAGAAAAAAATAAAATGTCCCATTTACATAATGTTTAAACTATGAGAATACTGTACACGTAAAAAATGCCACATGCACATTTAAGTTAAATTTCTTTGAAACAGGCAGAACAGGATAGTGTAATAAAAGACTTCCAATTTACTCAAATGTCCACTGAAATTCTGACTTGGCTTCACCATGTTGCCGTAACAAATCATTTAGCATATCTCACTCTCACTTTCTTCATGTGTAAAAAAAAAAAAAAATTCTATAAATTTCAGCTTACTCATTTACGTCTTACTCAATATTCTGCAAAGGGTTGTGCTTCCATTTGATGTGTGGCACATAGTAGGTGCTGGATAAATGGTACATGTATCAGAAAAATGCTGATTAAGCAGTTGATTTTAAATTAAAAGTGTATTTAGGCCGCCTAACCACTGAAATGAACTATCCAAACAGATGAAGATATCTAGATATACTGTGGTGTTATAAACATACTGAAGTGCAAATTCCATGTTCGAATCAGGTAATCATGACTAAAGCACCCCTCTTTACATGTGTATTCCCAATTGCCTTTATATTGATATTCTATTTATATTCTTAAAATTCTGCTTTTTTTGTATTTTTTGTATTTAATATTGATATTTTATTGATTATTTTTAAAAGTTGTTTTGATTTTCACTATCACAAATTCCTTTTAGAAAAGTACAGAAAACAAATATATGAGGTCAGACAATTTCATGAACTCAGCCTAGAAAAAGTGCCGCATACCTCAATGACAAATATCACTATGCTCACCTTCAAAGTACTCCTCTTGGGAAGCTGTGCACTGATGCCGGCGCCTAGTCCACCCTTCTAAGCAATTCTGGAATTCTTTCTCTGGAATGGTCACCAGAGATGTCATCGTACCCAAAATCTGACAATTAAGTTTGTGAACTTGCCACCATGCACTTAACGTTGGCAGCACTGTGTTAACTTCTGACTTCATATATAAATAAAAGTAAGTTTGTTTGCTTTTTTCCAATTTATGTGAAAGCAGTTGAATGTGTTTTCACCAGATATGGAGGATATGTTTGGGATGCTATGGCTTGAAATACAGACTACATGACACACTAAAAGTCGGCAAGTTGTCCTGTGGAGGCACCTCACAAAGATAAACAGTCATCTTCTTTTAGCAGCTAGACCTGAGGTACAAGTAGCTCAAACTACTGATAGGAAGAAACATGCCATATCAATAAGGTATAGAAAGTAAAAACAAGTGGTTCCAAAAATGTGCCTAAAATTTAAAGTCTCAAGGTCAGATATTCCAAACTGAAGATGTTGATTTTTGATGGAATGGTTCATCCAGATAACAATTCTAAGTATCATACCTCAAGTTCAACAAAAACAAGAATTAATTTAATTAATCATGGTTAATGACGTCCTTAGTCACATTAACAGTCCAACTATAAATAAAGATTGATAAATAATCAGAAACAACTAGTAAACTGTAGGTTTATAAACAGGAATTGGTAAAAATACTTGAGGAAGATTATATTGGCAACAGTACGTAAGTTGCACCTTATTTAGAATTGGCTTCAGAAACATGTTCAAGTGTAACTGAATAAATTCACGACTGCACCCCACTCCAGCTGCACTAGCTTTGCTCATTTCCAACACTTGAAGTTGCTGTTCCCACTACTTAGAATTCCCTTCTCCAAGGTCTTCTCGGGCTTTATTTCTCATTTCACTCAGTTTCTGCTTAAAGGTCACCTCCTCAGAGAGGCCTTCTTCAACCTCCTCCGAAATAGCCCAATCATTCTCTGTTGTCTTACCCCACTTTATTTTCCTTCATACAGTTATTGACTTGGGGGGTAAACTCCATACTCCATACTTCAAAATAAGAAGCAATATAAACACTTTTAAAAAAGTAATTTTATTGAAATAATACTTTCCTAAGCAAAACAGCTCACTAGTTAGTTATGTCACAAATTTATAACCTAAAATCTAGATTGATATGAGCACTCAAAAAAACAGAAACAATTATTTTTATTCCCTACATTGCTTTCAATAAAAAAGCACATACAGAAAAGAAAACAGTGAAAGTAAGCAGTGTTTGAATTTAGGCTTTTTTTTCTAATCTTAAAAGTGAGACAGTGTCCTGGATTAAGCTGGTGACATACTTTTTCTATATTATATAAGCTTATAAAATACTCATGAAAAATGCCTTCAGTGTGTTTTATCTTTAGAGAATCCAAAGATAAATGAACCTCATAAAAATGATGAATTGAATATTTCAGAAGCACATTTGCAAAATAAACCATTAAAGTGTTTGGGCAAAAAAAAAAGATCTACATGTGGAAGATAAAATTATGATGCTCTCAAAAAAATATAGAAAAGTATATGTATGACCTCAGGTTGTGGAAGACTCTTTTTAACAAAACACAAAAAATACCAACCATAAATAACAAAGGGCTTATTCATGGACTTAATCACCAACTCCCACAAATCAGAAAGAAAAATACAGCCTAGCACAAAAATGGTTAAGAGGCCTGAACAAGCACTACGTACACAAGTCAGACCTTACCCCTCCTCTGCTCAAACACTCAACTGCAGCCACACTGACTTGCTGACTGTTTCTGCAATGTGCCATGTACGAGGGCTGTCCAGAAAAAGTCCCGCCATTGTCAATACAACGAGAACATTTACATGGCTGGACACTTTCCGAACAGCCCTCATGTTTTGCTATCTCAGGACCTTTGTACTAGCGATTCTCTCTATCTGATGCACTCTACAACCAGATATGTGCTAAGATTCCTTCCGCTCTCTGCTCAAATATCACTTTTTCAGAAATGTCTTCTCTTTCCACCTTATGTAACAATCTTTGTCTCCCTACTCTTCTTTATATGCTTATGGTGCATCAGCTGATATGTTTAATATTTTATTTATTTTCTATCTCCTCTCACTGGGTTATAAACTACATGGGAATAAGAATTCCACCTGTTTTGTGATCTGGTCTATCTCTAGCTTCTAAAATAATTGAAAATAGCATGCATTCAATATTTATTGAATTAAAAAATGAAAACAAATGTACCAACACTTAAACAGTAGTTATGTCTGGGTAGAGGGCAAATATCTTATGTTCGCTGCATGTTCCAGATGTTCCCCTTTGAATTTGTATTGACTTTAGTATCAGAAAAAAGTTATTGTTCTAAGACAGAAAAATGGTTTACAGTTTGGTACCATCTGACGAATGGTACACAATCATAGCTAACAAATAGTAGACAATCAATAAACCTTAATAAACTTATTAATTAATCTAGATAAAGCAAGGTTAACATGACTTACTCATATAGATACACTTACTAACTTTGTTGATTTAGAAACATATAAAAAGCCCTGTAGTTTATCTAAGGTCTTTGATTTGCATTTTCCCGTTATTTACAATTTTTTCTTCTAAAATGCCAGAAGGGGTGAAAATGGGATTTTATTGTAAAATGCTGCCCAGGAAATGTTTACTCCATATTTCTGATTTTGAAGCTCATGTTTTCACTTACACACACAAACACACCAAAAAAATTCACAATGATTTTCAGCATTTACAGAGATGGATTTCTTCTACTCTTTATTCAGGGAATCTAATGCTAATCTATACCTGAGTCCTAGAAAGAAAACAAGTCTGACAGAAACCAAGAACTACAGCATTTCTTTAAGACAACCTATATGGAAATTAAACTAATGTGTATAAAATGAACCAAATGCTTAAAATATCACACTCTAGAGACTAGTTCAGCTCACAAAAGCTATTTCTTATTCTAATATGAATTTCTAAAATCTAAAGGCATTCTCACAATTTGGAAACATTATTTTTGGAGCTAACTGCCTCACTGCATGAAGCAGCACACTGACCAACCTGAATGCACACAGAGAACAAGCAAGGAGCCAGGACAGTGAAGGGCTCTGGAATGTCACAGGAAAAACAACGTAAGGGCAGGTTATATGCAAACTTTTCTTTAAAGACAAACATTCTAGCGCTCTCAATATTTTTGAAGCATTACTGTGTAAAAGAAGTGAAAGTTTCCTGTGTATCCAAAAGGCAGACCTATGGTCATTTCATTCAACAAATACTTACTTCAACTTGCCCTGGGTCTGGGTCTGTACTAGGTGCTAATAACATATGAGCACAATGAACAAAAACAATGGGCAATGGGCTAAAAAGTCATTCATCTATTAATAAATAATTAATTTAAGTCATAATTGTGATACAAGCTACAAAGAAGTAGTACAGAGCACCATGAATGCACAGAGGAATTTGATCTGCTTGTAAATCAAGCAAGCCATACAGAATTAACTGAAGAAATAATTGTGCTGAAATCTTAAAGATAAAGGTTAATTTGGTGAAAGGAGAGAGGGGAAATAGATTTCTAGGCTGGTGGATCAGTATATGCAAAGACCCTATGGAATAAAACAAAGAAAAACTAAAAGGTCAGTGAGTCTCAAACTGATTGATTAAGGAAAGACTCATACAATATGAGGCTGAAGAAACAGACAAGGTCCAGACCATGAAGAAATAATAGGCCTTGATAAGAAATTTGTCTTTATTCTAAAAACAGTAACAAGCCAATAGGTGGGAATTATTAACTTCAAGAATTCAATGACACATATCTAAGGAAAATTATAAGAATTTAACCATTAAAGCCATCCAACAATAAAATGGCTTGCCTAGAGACTGAGTAAGTATCCCATTATAGCTAGTAATCAAGTAGAACCTGAATGACCATCATTAAAGAATGCCATATGAGGGATTGTACACATCCTGAAAAGTTATCCCTAAGGTTTCACGCCTAAAATTTAATGATGCAATTGTTTAAACTCCAAACAGAGATTTCACAAAACACTCTAAAACTTGATGTTTCAAGTGGAATATTTATTGTTCATACCAGCATGCAGAATTAAAATATTCGAATAATGTTTCCTGGTGTTTCTTCGGAGGGATCATAACATTACACAATGGGAGATCCATTTTCAGTTGGCACTGCAGTCGGGGAATGGCTCTGTCCACTGCCAAAGCACGGAGTATAATCAGAGGGGAAAGAGTGCTCAAATGAAGGATAGCTATTAGGATAAGCAGAGGGGAGTCAGAGAAACAGAGATAACAAAGAACTGCATCCTGGAGCAGAACAAAGATTTTTTTCTTGGCCACAGTGTTAAAGGTTCTCATCTCTTCCTTAGCAAAGTAAACAGAGGATAGAACACACTGCTTAAGTGTTTTATTTGAATATATATACTGAAGTTAACTGTAGAATAAAATGCATTGAGTTCTCATTCTAGAACACATGTTAAGAGAGTAAAACCTAATACAGGAGACTCTCCATTAACTGGAAGTCAAGCAACTGGCACTCTCAAGCAACCTGGAAAAAATTTTTTTGCTTCAGATTTTGCTGTTGCTTGAGAGTGCTGGTTGCTGAAGCTGTGGTTAACAGAGAGTCTACATACATTTATCTGGCATTAACCAATCCCCATGAGTGCCAGTTAACTGAGAGTCTACTATATTTTATTGTCTTTTTCAAGTAACAAGTTAAATGCTTATGGATATCCTATCTATAAATAATATAATCTAGCCTATTATCTGTAGATAGCATAAACATATATTTATAAAGATAACATACCTAAGTTAAATAGTGCCTACTATTCCATCATCATCAAAGGTGGACAAAAATCAGCACTTAATAAAGCACTATCTTAGTCAAGTTCATTTCTGGTGAATGTGAAACATGTTATACTAGTACCAACTTCATCATATCATACTCTTAGAGTAGGTACATGGTAATTGGTGTACAAAGTTTATGTGACATCTATCTGCTAGTGGGTTCTCCAATTGGTAGAGTGCCATCCCCCAGCTTCTCAGTCCTCAGCCTGTTCTTATTTCAACATCTAATTCTTTTCTATCATATATTATAGCATATTCCATCAAAGCTTGAATTTATTCCTTTTTGAACCTTCTTTTCCATTTGACCAGAATTATTCTGAATTCTAACCTAGTACAATGACAATCTATAATCGTAATGTTTATGGTTTCTGTTCTATCATATAAGTACCTGAGGAAAATTACAAACTTAAGCCTAGGACTAGCTTTTGAAGTCAGAAGGCCATTCATAAAAGATAGAATCACTTAAGAAAATTTATCAATGCAGTATCGGTACCAAGAATATAATATATCTGGGTCAGGGATATTTTCTCTGCACATGCAGAGAAGTCACAGAAACATGTCAGGAAATAAACACTCACCAGCTCAATTATAGGTCTTCCTCAGAAATAAGCTCAGTTTTTGTCATTGTCTATTCATCTGGATAATGTCAGAATTACTATTCTTCTAAAGCACCCACACACTACAACCACAATGACTCTCTTGGCTTATAGATTTAATATGTCTATACAAAACAGATATTCAAAATCAAATGTCTTCTTTCCCTTAAGTGTATCTAACATTTTATGTAATCATTACTAAACACAGCAGCATGGACATAGGTCAATGGTCCCTGAAGTTTACAAAAAATAACATAAAAAGTATAAAGTCTAAAAATCGCTGTGGGTAAAATGAAAATTACTATTTTGCTTTTAAGTATAGTATAATGTGACCCAAAACCTCACATTCATTAAGAAATAATAATGACTCCCTTACACAGTTCTTTCTTCTTTCCTCATCTTATCTTCATTTTGTTTTTCCCTTTGTCCATCCCAGAAGGAAAAATTCCACAAGAAGAAATAGTGGCCTAAGAAAGAGAGCTGGACATGACACAACATTACTAGCCAGAGCTAGAATATTGAGTAAAAATCATCCATCCACCCAAGCCTGCCCTTTTTTAAAGCTCAAAAACTACACATTCCCTTTTTCTTTTCCATCTCCCTCAGCTCCTTATACATCCTCACATCAAATACTTCCCATTAACTAAGTGACTCCAATAAGTACTTCTTGGTCTATCCACTTCTCTGCACAATCACCACCTTAGGAAAACTCACCATTACCTCAATAGCCTCATAACTGGCTTCCATGATTCCTTTCTCTCTTATCCCACTGTAATTCATTCTACACATTCCAGCCAAATAATCTTTAAAACTCATACACTGATGACATCCCTCCCTTGCTTAAATCCTATCAATAACCTGTAATGTATGTAGAATGAAATCCAAACTATTTCCCATTGTAAACAATCCTATGCAGGATCCTTCACTTGCATACCTCTCCGGCCATATTCTAAGCCACTGTCTTCTTTCATCATTGCATTCCAATCTGGTCTTTGGTCACTTCCTAGAATATTCACTCTAAGTTTTCCAACTGCAGGATTTGTGTATTTACTGTTTCCTCTGCCTGAAGCATATTTATCCCCACTTCATTTGCCTGCTGCCTGACTTTATTATGTTTTCCATTAAACAGACCCAAACTAGACTTCATTATAATTTGTGGTCCATGTCATACTCTCATTGCTGGTCCATACAAAATTAACTCGAGTCATTTGATTTTTTGTTTGTTTGTTTATAATATAATAAATTCCCACAAAAGCCTCATTGAACATGAAAACTAGAAAACTGATACTAACTTGCATTTACTTGACTAGATCTGCCTTATTCTATGCCCTGCCTGCTTCATTGCAAGATTTTTATTTTTATTTATTTTTATTTTTTATTTTTTTGGTAGTTCCCTGGCTGGGAATCGAACCCAGGCCACAGTTGAAAGTGCCGAAGCCTAGCCACTACACCACCAGGGAATTCCCTCATTGCAAGATTCTTAATCTCTTTTCATTATTTCTTGCTTTTTTTAATTGTATGTGTTTAATTTGTGTTTGTGTGTATGTTTTCCTTCAAAGTATATTTTAACTTTAAAAACCACATATCACTCTATATACAACTTTTAAACTTTTTTCATTTAAAGTTATATGGCTAAGATTCATCCATATTGACACACATAAGAAATATAAAATTTGAAAGATATACTTTTGTAGCTATAATTTTGAATCCTGAATAATATTGCATTGTACGATTTGAATAAATTGTCATTTCCCTATCAATAGTTAGGAATTTTTTGGATATTCTTGACACCCATTTATTGTTCTTAATATATATTATAAATTCCTTCTACAAATTTATAACTTACCTTTTCATTTTAAGATTTCTTTTGATAAAAGGAAGGTCATAATTTAAGACTTTCATTTTTTTAATAAGTATTCCTTGTGATTTGCTTAAGACAGACTTCTATATAATAGCTTCAAACATCCCTCATTATTTTATACTAAGCATTTTAAATGTTAAATCCTTGACAAATCTGGAGTTTATTTTTAACGTATGGTGTGAGGTATTCACTTTTTTTTTCTGTAAAGTAAATCAGTTTTTTGCTAGCTACATTTATTGAATAGTCTTTTTTTTTCCTCATTAACCCGCCATACTACTTCTGTTCCCCATGTATGCAAGGTTATTTTGGGCTCTCTATCATACCCCATTGGTCAATCCATCCACCTCTGCATCAGCACTACACTATCATAAATATTTACCCTAGCTTCATAATAACTCATTATACGTAATGGGAAAGTCTTCTTTCCTTACTCTTCCTCTGCAGCAGTGCCTTGGCTATTCTTGGCCCTATAATTTTCCATATGTATTTTAAAATCAGTTCATCAAGTTTCAGTGAAAAACTCTTTTGGAATTTTCATTGGAAATATACTGAACCCATGTAAATTATTTGGGAAGAACTGATATTTTTTATTGGCTTCCTATACATTAAAATGATACATATCTCCATTTATTATTTTTTTAATGACTTATTTTAGTTTCTATAATTTTTCTTGTAGAACTGTTGCACATCTTTTCTAATATTTACTTCCAGATACTTAATATACTGTGCTACTATGAAATATAAGACCAATCCAAAAGCAATTAGCGAAATAGATGATAAGTATGAGGGTACTACCAAGAACGCAACACCAAGATACAAAGGAACAGAAACTACGAAAGCAAAATTATGAGTTATGAAAAATGAAAGGAGAAATCTTAACATGTCTAATTGAAGTTCAAAAAGAAATAATGAGAGAGAAGCAATATTTGAAGAGATAGAAGGGCCTAATTTTCTAAAACTGATTAAAGGCATAAGCTAATAAATAACATTAAAACTGAAAAAAAATGTTAATAACAATCAAAGAGAAGAAATATCACCTACAAGGGAATAACTCCTCAATAGCAACTAATAAAATCAGAAAAAAAATTAAATAACATCTTCAAAGTGCTAAGAGAAAATAGCTGCCAAGCTAGAATGATACACTCAGCTAAACTATCATTCAAGAGAGTAAAACAAAAAAATTTTTCAGACAGTAAAATTTGAGATAGTTTATGACAGCCCTTTAATGATAAAAATATTAGAATTCTTCTAAAGGCAGACTGAACACAAAAAGAAGTCTTAAGATACAAGAAAGAATTATGATAAGGAAAGATTTCACTGTGTGGAAAGATCTAAATAAACACTAGTTATATAAAATAAGAATAATATTGATCACTCTCATCTGATACAGCAACGTAAGAGGCTCCTGAATACACCTCCTCCCATGGATACACCAAATCTACAGCTACACGTAGAACAATCCTCTCTGAAAGAAATACAGAAACTGAGCAACTTCTATACATCACACAAGAAAGAAAAAACCCACTTCAAAACAGGACTCAGCTCAGAGGCAGCACACAGAAATGCCCATCTCCCATTCTTTCTCTGGAAGAGGACTATTTGTATACCTTAAAGATGCAGTGTGAAGGTCGGGCTCCTAATTTAGCAAAGAACTAGAGATGGACTGTGATATACCTCAGCGACTGAAGACGCTGACAGGAACCATAACCACAATCTCAACTCCAGATCACTGGTATCTCCTTGAAAAGCATTTGTGCACTTGTCTAGAGCCCCATCTTTTGCCACTGAGGCACAGAGGACACACGCCTTGATCTCTTGGCTCTAGTGGCCAGTGGGTCTCATGGTTGTGGGTTCAATAGGACTGCATCAAATTTAAAAAAAAAAAAGTTCTTAACTGGCTTTTCCTCTAATCTTGAAGCAAATGCAGAAGTGAAAAATGCTCATCTCCCAGTAAAAGCTTCATTTTCAGGTTATGCTTCTAATTTAATTCACATCTAGGGTCTAACTGTTATCCTCTCCAGAGTCCAAGGAGGCCTGCAGTAACTACAGTGACTTCGCTATGTTTTATTTCTGGCCACCTCTAGGTTTCCAGAGTCTCCCTAGAATGAGTTATGCATATGTCTGTTGCCCCAGGCTTTGTGGCTGCCACCTACAAGATGCACCTGGCTCTGGGGGCCAGTGGGGCTTTTGTTTGCAGGTCCCACAGGACTGTAGCAAAAAAAGAAACACTTCTTAACCAGCTATAATACTATTCTGGGGCTCAGCATAGAGGAAGCAGAAAAAACACCCATCTCCCAGTCTTTCCCTGAAAGGGATCTACTTCTATATTTTAAAAGCTGCTGCCTAAAGGTATGGCTTCCAATCAGCTTGCCTCCAGGTGCTGACTGAGATCTGTCCCTTTGGGACACTGACAGGTTATGGCCCATCAACAGTTCACAGCCACTAAGAACAAGGAAGGCAGCTTGGACAATCCTAAAGGTTTGAGAGCCAACAAAGAGCTAGGGACAGGATAAATTACAAGGTTCATCTCCTCCAGGACATAACTTCATCAGGACTGGAAGAAGTGGCTGTTTTTATCTAATGCACAGAAACTAACACAGAGAGTAAAGGAAAACGAAGAAAAAGAAGAATATGTTCCAAACAAAAAAACAAGATAAAACTTCAGAATCAGACGTTAATGAAAGGAAGATAAGTGATACACCTGATAAAGAGTTTAAATAAATCATCACAAAGATGCTTACCGAGGTCAGAAAAACAATGCATGAATAAAGTGAGAATTTCAACAAAAAGATAGAAAATATTTTTAAAGTACCGAACAGAAATCACAGAGCTGAAGAACACATAACAGAATTGAAAATTTCAATACAGGGGTTCAACATCATATTAGGCAGAAGAAAGGATGAGCAAACTCAAAAGATAATAGAGTTCATCCAATCACAGAAGCAAAAAAAAAAAAAAGAAGAATGAAGATAGCCTAGGGATTCACAATAAACCATCAAGCAGATTGATATTTGCATTATAGAGGTCCCAGAAAGAGAAGGGAGAAAAAAGAGAGCAGAAAGCTTATTCAGAAATAATGGATGACAACTCCCCTATCCTATGCAAAGAAATACACATCCAGACCAGGAAGCTCAGAGAATTCCAAATGAGATGAATGCGAAGAAACCTATACTAAGACACAATATAATTAAATCATCACAAGGTTAAGACAAGGAGAGAATCTTAATGCAGCAAGAAAAATAACTTGACGCATATAAGGGAATTCCCATGAGACTATTAGCATGTTTTTCAGTCAAAAGGGAGTGGCATAGTGTATTCAAAGTGCTGAAAGAATACTCTACCAGGAAAAATGTCAGATAGAATTGAAGGAAAGATAAAGAATTTTCCAGACAAGCGAAAGCTAAAAGACTCCTTTGCCACTGGACCAGTATGACAAAAAATGTTAAATGGAGTTCTTCAAGTTGAAAAACAAGGATATTAATTGGTATTAGGAAAATGTATGAAAGCATAAACTACACTAGAAAATGCAAATATATAGTTAAATTCAGAATTCTCTAATGTTATAACAATTCTGGGTATGTGACATAAATCTAGTATAAAGGTTAAAGATAAATATATTAAAAATAAATATAACTACAGTATTTCTTAATGTATCCACAAAGTAAAACGATGTAAATTATGGATTAGAAACATAAAAACTAAAGAGGGAGAGTAAAACATAGAGCTTTAGTATGCATTTGAACTTAAGTTGTTATTAGCTTACAATAGACTATACTAGATATAAGGTATAAATAGAAGGTGTTTTCTATAAGCCTCATGGTAACCACAAAGCAAAAACCTACAACAGATACATAAAAGATAAAGGAATCTAAACATACTACTACATCATAAAGAACACGATAAAGAGTAAAACAGCCAGTAAACAATTAACAACAGGGCAACAGTAAGCCCATGCTTATAAATAAATACTTTAAATGTAAACAGACTAAATATTCCAATCAAAGCACATACAGTGCCTAAATGGATAAAAAAAAAACAAGACTCAACTATATGCTTCCTCCAAAAGACTCACTTTAGATATAAGGACAGACACAGAGACTGAAAGAGAAGGGATAGAAAAAAATTCCATACAATTGGAAATCAAAAGAAAGCAAGGGTAGCTATACCTGTATCAGACAAAAATAAACTTAAAGCCAAAGACTATACTAAGAGACAAAAAAGGTCATTATATAATGATAAAAGGGTCAATCCAACAATAGTATATAATATTTGTAAATCATTAGGGAACCAACATAGTAGGCACCTAAATATAGAAAGTAATTGTTGAGATATATTAAGGGAGAAGCAGACAGTAATACAATAATAATAGAGTACTTTAATACCCAACTTTCAACAATGGATAGATCATCCAGACAGAAAATCAATAAGGAAACACTGGACTTAAACAACACATTATACTAGATGGACTTAATAGATGTGCACAGATCATTTATCCAAAAGCAGCAGAATACACATTCTTCTCAAGTGTACATGGAACATGTTCCAGGATAGATCATATGTTAGGCCATAATACTAGTCTTAATAAATTTAAGATTGAAATCATATCAATGATCTTTTCTGACCACAATGGTATAAAACTAGTAATCAATTACAAGAAGAAAACTGAAGAATATACAAAAATGTTAAGATTAAATGACATGCTACTGAAAAACCAATAAATTAAAGAAGAAAACAAAGAAATAAAAAAATACCTTGACAAATGAAAATGGGAATACAATATGCCAAACTATATGGGATGCTACAAAAGCAGTTCTAACAGAAAAGTTCATAGTGAGAAATGCCTACATTAAAAAACAATGAAAATCTCCAATAAACAATGTAACAATCCTCAAGGATTTCAAAATATAACAAATTACGCAAAAGCTAACAGAAGAACACACATAGCAAAGATCAGAGTGAAAAAAATATAGAGATAAAAAAGACAATTAAAAAGTAATAAAACTAAGAACTGGTTTGGGAAAACATAAACAAAACAGACAAACCATCACCTAGACTTAATCATGGAAAAAAAAGAGCCCACACACACACACACACACACACACACACACACATACACAAAAACACCAAAAATCATAAATTAAAGAGGATACATTACAACTGATACCACACAAATACAAAGGATCATAGAGACATTCATCAACAATGATACGCCAACAAATTGGATAATTTAAGAACTGGATAAATTCCTAGAAACATAGAACATACCAGGACTGAATCATAAAGAAAAAGAAAATATTAATTGACCAATTACTATAAAGGAGATTGAGTCAGTAACTGAAAACTTCCTAACAAAGAAACATCCACAACCAGATGTCTTTCCTAAAGAATTCTACCAAACATTAAAAGAAATATTATAACACCAATCATTCTCAAATTCTTTCAAAAAGTAGCAGAGGAAGAAAATTCACTTTACAAGCCAAGATTACTCTAATACTAAAACCAGACAAGGACAGCACAAGAAAAAAATAAATGCAAAAATCCTCAACAAAATATTAGCAAACCAAATCCAACAATACATTAAAAGCATCATACACGATGATCAAGTGGGATTTATTCCAGAATGCAAGGATGGTTTAACATGTGCATATCGATCAGAGTACAGACAACATTCACAAAATAAAAGATGCACATTATATGCTCATCTCAACAGATGCAGAAAAAGCATTTGACAAAGCTCAACATCCATTCATGACAAAAACTCTCTATAAACTGGTAAAGAGAAAATAGGCCTCAATAGTAGTGTCATTTGACAAGCCCACAATTAACATCAT
Source organism: Lyroderma lyra (assembly GCA_004026885.1). NCBI lineage: Eukaryota > Metazoa > Chordata > Mammalia > Chiroptera > Megadermatidae > Lyroderma > Lyroderma lyra. Next base: position 29,834 of record PVJL010006884.1, on the reverse strand, counting down.
ACTAAACAGTGAAAAACAGAACATTTTTTTCTCTAACATCAGGAACAAAAAAAAGATGCCCATCCTTACTATTTTTATTTAACAGGATATACTGGAAGTCCTATCCTGAGCAATTAGGCAATTTAAAAAAAAAAAGGCATCCATATCAGAAAGAAAGAAGTAAAACTGTCATTATTTAAAGATGACATGATTTTATATAGAGACAACAATAAAAAATTCCACTAAAAAAACTGTCAGATCTAATCAACATATTTAGTAAGGCTGCAAGATAAAAAATCAATATATAAAAATCTTTTGCATTCCTACACACTAGTAACAAACTATTGGAAAAAGAAATTAACAAAACAATCCCATTTACAGCTGCATCAAAAAGAATAAAATATCTAGAATAAATTTAACTAAGGAGGTGAAAGACATATAGATTGAAAACTGTAAGACACTGATGAAAAAAATTTCAGAAGAAACAAGTAAATGGAAAGATTTTATGCTCATGGATTGGAAGAATCAATATTGTTAAAATGTCCATACTATCCAAAATAATCTACAGATTCCATGCAATTCATACCAAAATTCCAATGACATTTTTCACAGAAATAGAATAAACAATTCTAAAATTTGTATGGAGTCACAGAAGATCCCATATAACCAAAGCAATCTTCAGAAAGAAGGCAAAACTAGAAATGCAAATCAAAACCACAATGAGATACCTCCTCACTCCTGTTAGAATATCTATTATCAACAAGACAAGGAATAACAAGGGCTGGAGAGGATGTGGAGAAAAAGGAACTGTCATACACTATTGATGGGAGTGCAAATTAATGCAACCTCTATTGAAGACAGTGTGGAGGTTCCTCAGAAAACTGGTAATGGAGTTACAATATGACCCACCAATCCCCCTTCTGAGGATCTACCCAAAAACTTGAAAACCTTAGTCTACAAAGACTTATGTACCCCAATGTTCATCGTAGCACTGTTCAAGGTGGCCAAGACATGGAAATAACCAAAGTGCCCTGCGACAGATGACTGGGTAAAGATGCTGTGGTACATATACACAATGGAATATTACTCAGCTACAAGGAAAGAAGAAATACTGTCATTTGCAACAAAATGGAAGGACCTAGAAATCATCATGCTAAGCAAAATAAGCCAGACAGACAAAACCAAGAACCACATGATTTCACTCACATGAATATAAAACTGAAAGCAACAAAGAAAAAAACAAACAAACAAATAAACAAAATACTCATGGACACAATCAATAGTTTAATGGTTATTTGGGGCAAGGGGGAAGGGATGGGAGAAGAGGGAATGGGTGGAAGAGGAGGGAGGGGAAGTCAAATATATGGTGATGGAAAGAGAACTCACATTGGGTGGTGAGCATATAATGCAACAAATAGATGATGCACTGTAGAATTGTACACCTGGAACCTATGTAACTCTTGCTAAGCAATGTCACCCCAATAAGTTCTAACAATAAAAAAATTTTTTATTAAAAGATAACAGTAAAGTAAAAAAAAGAAGGCAAAGCTGGAGACTACATGCCTCATGATCTCAAACTACATTGCAAAGCTATAGTCATCAAAAAAGCATGGTATTGGCATAAAAAAAGGCACACAGATAAATGGAACAGAATAGACAGACTAGAAATAAACCCACACATATATGGTCAATTAATTTATGACAAAATAAGCAAGAATATACACTGGAGAAAGGACAGTCTCCTCAATAAATGGTGCTAGGAAAACTGGACAGCCACATGCAAAAGACTGAAACTGAGATGATGCACTATAGAATTGTACACCTGGAACCTATGTAACTCTTGCTAAGCAATGTCACCCCAATAAGTCTAACAACAAAAAAATTTTTATTAAAAAAAAGACTGAAACTGGACTACTATCTTACAGCATATACAAAAATCAACCCAAAATGGATTAATGATTTGAACACAAGACCTGAAACCATAAAACTCCTAGAAGAAAACATATGTGGTAAGCTTCTTGACATCAGTCTTGCCAATGATGTGGGCAGGGAGAGGGGTGGGATTTAACACCAAAAACAAAGGCAACAAAAGCAAAACTTAACAAGTGGGATTACATGAAACTAAAAAGCTCCTGCACAGCAAAGAAAACCACCAACAAAAAGAATAAGGCAAGCTGCAGAATAGGAGAAAACATGTGTATGGTTGATAAGGGGTTAATATCCAAAATACACAAATGTACACAACTCAATAACAAAGAGAACAAGCAATAAGATTTAAAAGTGGACAGAGACACTAAATAAACATTTTTCTAAAGAACACATACAGATGTTCAATAGGTACATGAGAAAGAGGCTCATCATCACTAATCATTAGGGAAATGCAAATCAAAGCCACAATGAGATATCAGCTCATACTTATTAGAATGGCCATCATTAAAAAGACAAGAATTAACAAGTGTTTGTGAGGATGTAGGAAAAAAGAGAACTCTGGTACACTATTGGTGACAATGTAAATTGGTACAGCCATAGGGAAAACAGTATGAAAGTTCCTCAAAAATTATGAACAGGACTACCATATAATCCAGCAATCCCATTTCTGGGTATACACTTGCAGGAAATGTAAGCAGGATATCAAAGACATATCTGCAGTCCCATTATTATAGCAGCATTATTCACAATAGCCAAGACATGGAAACAATCTAAGTGTCATCAAAGGATGATTGGATAAGGATGATGTGATATATTTCAACAGAGCACAAGCTATATGGCATCCAATACTGGTTAAGTATTTTGGTGTTTTTTCAAAGCACAATTGGAAGCTGTTGAGTGTTGGTTTATTTTGCGCTGATTTTTCAAATGTGTATATATACACAATTTTCAAATGTATATGTGTGTATATATAGATATAGATATAGATTTCAAAGGAATGGGAATCAGATTTGCATTAAAAAGATACCTCTGACTGCAGTGTGGAAAATGGATTAGAATGCCAGGAACTATTTTTATAATTCAAGTAAAAAATGAAAATGTATGCGAAAATAACCATTACATACAGTTTTTTCTCAGTTATAGAACATACATGATTATCAAATCAACTCATCTGAAACAAAAGTATTGGGATGTTATATGGAAACATATTTATGTTTCTTACATAAAATTAAATTTCACAGAAGAAAAAAGCCAATTATCTGTCTTCCACAGATAAAAAAGACATTAAGCCATGACGTCAATTCTATTTAAGTGTCTACATCCATCTGTATTGCTGTTGCTCGATGATAATGTTCTAAATGAACCATCAACATTAGATCTAACTAATGTCCTTTTAAGCAGGAGTTTTAAGAACAGCGATAATTATAACTACTAAAATTACTAATATACCTTCTACATCCACTAATTAAGAGTGTATTTTCCTTACTTCATCTGCTCACATCCATACACACACTTGCAAAAAACTACATTAAACCATCAGCAAACGTATTGACCAGTCACTGTACTAACATAAATGTGAGTCTTAAAGTGCTTACAATACTTAAGGTGGTTACAACGCTTGAGGTGCTTACAATTTTTGTCCAATTAAGCTCTATTCAAAATTCAAAATAATACAAAAAGATATACAGTGTAAAATGTATCTGTAACATTCAAGAGACGTAAAAGAACACAGCTTGTTTGGATTCGGGTAGGAAATCAGTAAGTGAATGAATTAGCATTCTTCCCCATGCCAGAACAGAAAGGAAGAGGGACATATTTAGGCTTTCCTTCTTGATTAAGCCCTCTAGTGCCGTTCTGTTTTCTTTTTGAATGTTCCCTAAAGGACCAAATTATATTAAGATTTAGTAGTGAGAGTCAATGTGTTTGATTAGGATAAGTAAATGGAAAATAGATTTCAATCAGTAAAATTAGTGGGATTTCACCCTACAAATTACAGAAATTTTTAATGCTATTTTAAAACAAATTACATAACCTTACTCTGCAATCAGGCAGAGTTGATTCTACTTCCTTCTCGTCATCTTCTGTTAGACTGGACTATATCCAGACTGTGATAATAATTTATTATACTGATTTAACTCATCACAAACAAGGTTTCTCAAACCTAAGTTCTTATTACCATGTATGGACAGAAGATGCACAAAACCTCACAAACTTCCACAATAGGAGAGACAGCCTAACAAGCAGGATAGCTGTGTTATCAGCATACAAAAACAAAAGTAACAACATTATACAGCAAAAGCAGCAAACTCAAATATTTCATGTTCCTTTTTTTAGTTCATATATTCCTCTTACATTATTTCACTAACAAAATAGCTTACAGGTCTGTATACTAACCTAGATTTGGTTATAGTAATGCTATGTTTCTCTCTCTCTCACTGAGGAGTTAACACATGAATAACTGATACACAGCTCCTTAATCATCATCATTATTATCATTTTGAGCACTTCTCATGTAAGAGGCACTATGAATTAAGCATGAACCTAGATACTGTTCTCCATTTTACAGATGAGGAAATGAAGTCTTAGAGGTTAAGTTCACAAAACTGTGAAGGTTTAGGGATTACTGAAATTTACACAACTCGTAGTAGTGGAATAAGCGTTCAGTCAGACCTGTCTGACTCCAGAGGCAAAGTTCTTAACCATTTATTAATCACACCTGCCCAGGTTTTGTCACCATTAAAGGTCTAGGACAGGCATGTCCGACCTGCAGACAAGGATGGCTTTGAAGGCAGCCCAACACAAGTTCTTAAAACATTACGATATTTTTGTGACCTTTTTAAAGCTCATTACTTATCATTAGTTTAAGTGTATTTTATGTGTGGCCCAAGACAATTCTTCTTCCAATGTGGCCCAGGGAAGCCAAAAGACTGGATACCACTGGTCCTCCCACTATGGGATCCATCTTAGTTAGGGAATTCATATTCTGTTAATTTACCCCTTTTTAAAACAAGGTACTGCTTTAAAATTAGAATAATCTAGGTTTACCAGTAGAGAGAATGGTTCCTACCCAAAACTAAGGTACACTGTAACCAGGGCTTGTGAAAATAAAGCTGAGCATCAGGAAGAGGTACTACCAAAGCTTTAAACATGTATGGGACAACCTATTTAAAGTAATGTGTAGGAAAAAACTAATGCACAGTTTTAAAAGACATAAAGAATAGTAACTATCCATTGTAAAAAGTGCTATAAGAAGAAGTAAAGCATCTTATATCCAAAGATGATTTCAACCACTTGTTCTACTTTCCACAAGGAAATTGTAAAAGGCTTTAAAATACTAAAATCCAGTCACCTTGGAAAGCAAATATAAGTACTCTGGGCATTCAGAGGAAAGAAAGAACATCCAGAAGGATAAAACAATATATGCCAAGAAAAGGTCAAAAGTAACGGCTCTCTCAAGGAACCAGAGGCAAGACAACCAATCAACAGCGCTAGTAAAACCAAGCTGGAGAGGCAGACAAGGACCAAATCAGAGGCCCAAAGTACCATGCCAAGAATTTTACACTTATTTCCAAAGAAAAGGGAAAACACTGAAAGATTTTTTGTGGAGGAGTTGGAAGTTATTGTCTCTAAAAAGAGCATCCTGGCAAGGCTCAATAGGCACGGAGGATACTTTAGAAGAAACATTTTCCTTAAAATGATGGGAAGAAGGGGATGATAAAGTTAATTTTTTAAATAAATTAATATTTGGGCTGGATGAGTATGATGTGGCTATAATTGTGTTCAGTGCATGTGAAACATTGAAAAGTAAATGAGACTAATGTGTTTGCAAATCCAGTATGATGCTCATTCTCCGTACCAATTTAGAGTTAGACACTAATTTAGAATCTACACTGAACATTTCAAAAATAAACTATTGAGATAATGCTTCAGTGGACAAGGTTACATATTTTTTAAATGAAAGTCTAAAATGACACTGCAATTTGACACTGAAATTACAAAATAGTTCTTCAAACATTTACTCGGTATTATGAATGACAAGGTAGTTGCTAAAATCCCTGTCCTATTTATATGATGGATGAACTATTTATTTTGTAACACTTATATCAATGCTTTTACACAAAGATTTCCCCCAACCAAATTTTATCCATAAAATTTTGCCAGTTGACATATTCCATGACTCTTCCCTACTGCTCATGGAAATATTTAACAAAATAACTGCTCACAGTTACTGTACAACAATTATGTGCCTGACAATGTGCTAAGCACTATGCATGTACTATCTCATTTAGTCCTCAGAGCAACACCATGAAATAAGCACTATAATTATCTTCTATGCTACAGTAAGGCTTAGGAGGTTAAGTAACTTGCAGAAGGACACACACACATGGCAAATGGTAAAGCCAGAATCAGAACCAGAATCAAAAATTCCAGAGTCCATGATTTCAATCACTTATTCCATGGAGTTATATAATCTCAATGCACAAAATAGACTCTAAAGTGTACCTCTATCAAACAGTCAATATGTAGGTCTTAAGTGATCTTCAAAACACCTGTTCACACCACTTGAAACCATCTATTCAACAATCATATATTCAATAAATATTGTGTGTGTATTTATTACATGTTAGGCAGTATTCTAGGTACTAGGTGAGTAGCAATGAACAGAATAGGCAAAATACTCAGACAACAGTATAATGGGAAATAAAAATGTATATATACAATACAAAACCAAAGAGGTCATGAATGTTTCAAGCAAAAATAGATGTTTGGAAGGAAAATAAAGTATTTTACTTTTTCAGGACTGCTGTGCATGTATTTTTCTCACCAAAACACACACACCACCAGGATGACAAGTGTCAGCCAGACACGGTACCAGACCTACCACTCTGCTCAGATCCCCATTCTGAGCAGCAGAGTCCAATTCCTTATGTCAACCTCCTTCTCCCAGTCTAAAAACACCTATCCTCTTTTCCCAACATCTTATTTCCATTTTCCTCACCCTCCCCCACCACCAAACTTTGCGGAGATGCCTGAAAACTGTGACTCGCTCTTCATGACTTGAATCGAATCTCATTCTTTATGAAGTCTCCCTTGACCCACCCCTACTTCCTCCTCTATGCTATTTCTGTACCATATATATATTCTTATATTTGTATGTACTATACTGTGTTGCATTTATTGTCACATCTCTTTCCTCTACTAGACTGGAAGCTAATTTAGCTTGCTACCTCTAGCACCCAAAATAATCCCTGGTGCTACCTGTAAGTATAATAGGCACTGGATAAAAGTTGAAAGAACGACATGCTTAATATTGCTGTGTATTGCACGTGATGTGACATCTCTGATCATCATCATCATAAAACTTAAAGAAATAAAATAATGTGTATAAATTATACTCACTGGTTAGTTCCTCTCTTTCTCTGAAGTAAATTCGGTTTCATATAGAATGTAATATTTAAGCAGGGCTTAAACTGGCAAAGGAATGATAGACCAATTAGACATAGAATAGTTGTTTACAAAAGACTCAGAAAAATCCTCATTTTTACTTAACGTACCAAAAGCAGTAAAGGGTTTTGAAAGACTTATTGAGAAGAAAAGAGAAATAATACAGAACTAAAGAGGTGGAGGGACCACATTTATTCAACTACTTTTAAATGAACCAAATGGAAGTAAAACCTCTTTGGAGAAGATGTTGTTTAACAGAATAGAGTCCTTCAGACAATGCAGGCAAAGACAGTTGGTTTTGAGACTTGTTTTTAAAAAAAAGGAAAAAAAGCTTATTAAAGGTTATATAACAAGCGATTAAGCAAATCCATACATATTAAGGAATTACAATGTACAAAGCTCCAAGATAGTTGCTGTGATACACAGAATAATGGTCCCCCAAATACTGGGGTGCCAAAAAAAGTATACTCATTTTAAAAGATGTTATCTATGTATTACATAAATACTGATGATAACCACTTTGAGCATCTCTTGTAATTGCAGAAGTCAAACATAATCTGTATTCATCTTTTGTTATTGGTATATATTGAGTATTACAATTTTAATAGTTTTTTCCTTTCTTAAAATGTGTATACATTTTTGGCACCCTCTGTATGTTCATGTCCAAATACCCAGAACCAATAAATGTTACCCTAATATGGCAGAAGGAACTCTACAGGTATGATTCAAGATCTTGAAATGGGAGATAACCCTAGATCATCCAGTGGGCCCTGTGTAATCTCAACAGTCCTCATTAAGAGGACCATAGGAGGAGTCAGTGAGAGCAGACACTAGGATGAGGAAAGCAGAGATTAGAGTGACATACTTTAAAGACAGAGGAAGGTACCACAAGCCCAAAACTAGGGGTGGCCATGGAAGTTACAAAAAACAAAGAAACTGATACTCCGTTTGGAGCCTCCAGAAAAACCCTCTCTGCTGACACCTTAACTTTATCTTAGTGAAACTAATTTTAGACTTCTGACATGCAGAATTGTAAGAAAATTGAGTTGTTTTCAGCCACTAAGTTTGCAGTAATTTATTACAATAGCAATAGAATACTAACACAGTTGCAAAGCAAAAACTACTACATATGATGACTCTACTATGTACTAGGCACTAAAAGTATGTCTTATGTAGTAGATAAATACTTCCCCAAGGTATAGTTCTTGCTTATACAGAAACCAACATCTTATTAAAGTGACAGAGAGGTGCTCAGATCATTACATGATAAAAGCTATGACAACACAAAGGTAGTATGGAAGCATTTAAGTTCAGTCCTGTAGGACAGGAACTAGACTTCACTGATTTTATAGGTGTCTTCATTGGTTGGGAAAGTATTTCTTTCTAAGACACAAAACATCTTCCACTCTTTTTGTTGACATGAGAATTTTATAAGTCCTTTTCTCAACCACTGTAGGTCTGGCTTCTTCAGGGCGACACATACAATTGGGCATTTTATACAATACACAAAGGCTCCCAGACAAGGAGGTAGATTGGACTTTGTCTACTAGTCAAGTCATTCATTCTTACATGAGGCTGTGGCAAGAGGATTGTGAATCATTTTCATTACGCAAATTTACCACCTGCTCTTCAAGCAAAGTACCCTTACGGGTAGATCTGCCCAGACAGGGTGTTTTTCTCATGTATACATTTAGACTAGCAGAGTCCCTAAACTTGCTTATCTTTAAAAGTACTATATACTCCAAGTACTAATACACCAAAGTTTTCTTTGGCTCTGCTTGGCTGCAGCAATCACTCTTATACTTCTTTTTGGAGCCTCGACAGTTCATTACCAAGATCACTCTCCTGAGTCTGTTTGCGTGAGGCTATGTGTGTTAGAAGCAGAGTTGGGTTCCTTTGTCCCTATGTGCATTACACAACTCCCACTACCACTTTTAAATCCATTCACTTGGACTTAATTGTATTACAATTTCCTGAACTTGATCCCTTGAGTGGGACAGATTGGAGGACAACTCAGGACCTTTGTATCTTCAGAAACTTCCTGCCCTCCCCTTACTCCAATCATATATAAAATAAATTTTAAAAATTAGACTGAGATTTTCAAAAACTAAGACAATTAAAATAACTATTAAAATAAGGTGTTCTTTCCTTATTACTCATTAAAATCATTCATAAACACTAATGCAATTATTTTTAAAAGCCAAGAGCATGAAATCATATGGTTGTTATAAATATAAGAAGTAATACCAACTTTGGGCCCAAATTTTAAAATAAGAACTGAAAAAAAATTAAAGGGCTGTTCCCAAAATAAGCAGCATGTTAACAACTTGCCGTTGGAGAGGCCCTTCCAAGTACTGCAGCATGCAGATCATCAGCAGGTTCTTAGTCCAGGCGCACAAGGCACGACTGTGTCAAACAAGGTGAACTGAGAACAGTAAGCACTGCCACCCCTGATTTCTGCAATCTCAGTAACCCAAGCCAGTATTTAACTTTTTATTTTTAAGTATCTGCCTTGTGCCAGCACTTCAGGGCATTCAAAAATGAATCACATCTGAAAAATTTACCGGCGCTCACCCAAGAGTTCACAATTCAACAGAGCAAACAAAATAGACTGTGATTGTTGTTACACATGAGGGATTTTTAAAAAGCATGTGAAGGCTGGAAGAATAAGATCTGGTCGGGGGAGGAGGCACAGTCTGAGACTGTCTTTGACAGTAAGAGGAATGGGAGGTTGGCACAGGTGTAAAGTACAATGAAGTAAGCTTATGATGAACTCAAGGTCCAGGGAGGCAGAGGAAGGACGAGACACAGGGGAAGGTTGATAGAATTAGAAAGGAGGACTTTTTACTCACCACAAATTGGTAACAATAAAATATTAAACAATCTTTGAATGGATTATGTTAAATCTCACAATAACCCAATAAAGAAGGTGCTAATAGGGTATGTATTTTATAGATGTATAAACTAAGAAACAGAAATATTAATCAACTTTTCCAAAGCCACATAGGTACAATTTGGAACAACCTGGGATAACAAACCCAGGGAATCTGACTCTGGAATCTGGGTATTTAACCACCATTCTCCACCACTGCTATCCAAATAGAGATCCAATATAAAGAAGAAAGAATTGTTTTAATTTATTATGGTATGATTTATATCAATGATAAGATTTTTGAATATCATATTCCCTAACTTTCCTAGGTTCTCACATACGTGGTCCTTACACTATGTAGTATATGCAAGAAGATACACTCTTACATATGAAATAAAAGCACAAATTAGAAAGCAAACTAATGTATAGTGTATCTTTTCATTATTAGTCTTCATGCAGAGATTGAAACATGCAGAAAAGAAGACAGCAGAAAGCTAGCAGGTGCTGGCTGCCTCCTGGAAGATTCTGCAAGACTATTTCCCTAATCTTTATTCCAAGTGAGGAGCAGACAGGCTGTAGGCTTAGTGATTTAGCCCTAGATCACATGTTCCTATTCTCTAGGTCTCTGCAGGAATTCTCATTCAGAAATACCATGCATTTATTTGCTTTTATATTCCCTTCCTTCTTCTTTGCACAGAAACAGTTGCAGCCTTTAGTTACAACAGTGTCATAGAGAACAGCAGACATTGATACCCCTAAGAAATGGTCAACAAATAAAACAGATCATAATTTTCAGTGCAGCAATATTCAGATAGGCAGTGCTGCCATACCTCAACCCCTTTCTTTTTAAACTGATCTGTTAATAACACTTTTAGAGGAGAACTGTTTCCAATTTAAAGAGCAAAAAGATAAGCATTCTTTCATAGGCCAATGACCATATTAAGGAGGGCCCTTAATAGAAAACTGGCTCCAGTCATTAATTTGTCAGAAAGGATTACAAATAAATTATCCTGAAATCAAAGTCATTATTTTAATGTCCCACACCTCTTCCCAACTTCATCTTATACTAAATGTTACACAAAACAAAAACCATTTTTTTATCTAGAATATACATTTTACAACCAGGTTATCTTACAGTTTATGAAAAAAAAATATGTGGTTCAAAGTCAGAGATGACAAAGGTGCTTTACTGTGATTTTATTTTTAATTGACTAGGGTGTGCTTTTGGTTTCACTTGCTTTTGAGCAGAGGTTAGAAAGAGGTTGTGACTCATGGCAAGGGACGGTAGGGAGTGGGAAGGAGGTCATAGGGATCTTTGTGGACTGTGCTGAGGAATTGGGACTTTTTTCTGTGCTTTGCAGCGTGGTGCCATGAAGTGTTTAGCTGACTCTTATAACATTGCTGGTGAGATTAAACAATGGTGAACCCATTCTGAAAACAGTTTGGCAGTTCCTCAAAAAGTTAAACATACAGTTACCATGTGAACCAGCAATTCTACTCTTAGGTATAGCCCCAGGAGAAATAAAAACAGAAACTTACTCAAAAATCTGCACAAGAATGCTCAAACCAGCATTACTCATAATAACCAAAATGTGGGAACACCCAAATGTCCATCAATGATGAATGGATAAATAAAATGTAGCATATCCTAATAGTAATAACTATCATTATCATTATTGAATGTTATTTGGCCATAAAAAGGAATGAAGAACTGATATTTGCTACAAGATGGGTGAACCTTGAAAACATTATCTCAGGTAAAAGAAGGCAGTCACTAATATTTCCATCTTTATAGGAAATATTTAGAACAGGTCAATCTATAGAGACAGAAAGTATATTAATGGTTTCCAGAGGCTGGGCACAGGAAAAAAGGGGAAGTTACTGGTAATGGGCATAGGGTTGCTTTTGGGGGATTATTAAAATATTCTGGAATTAGACAATGATAATGGTTGTACACTGCTGAGAATATGCTTAAAATCACTGTATTGTACACTTTAAAAAGGTGACTTATGGAATGTGAATTGTATCTCAATAATCTGTTATTCAAAAAATTATTAAAAAAGAGTTTTATATGCCCATAGCAAAGGCATTATAAGAGAAAAGGCAAGAAAGACAAGTTGGGGCTATACGAGTATTATAAAAAAGTGTAATTGCTCTACTGAGCCATCCTGAGGAGTTCTGACTTTGTCTTATGAAAGGTGCAAAGCAAAGACATGAATAACCATAGCAGATTCAGAAAGATAAATTATTGAGCCCACTGCTGCTAATAGGAATAGAAATTATATAATTAATAGCTATGCACATATAGCTTTAAGTTACAATGGATAACTTTCATTTACATATTGGGTTATTTCTCTCATTTTTAATGACCTTAGAAATTAGAATTAAAAAGTATATTAAAAATAATGGAGGCCAATTTCCTCATCTAACAAAGTAAGGAAACTAGGCCTAGAAAAGTAACTTACTTGCCGAATATCATTCAGTTAATGAGCATTATTATTTAGAAATATCTTTTATCTTCAATAAATATCTATTATTTTAAATAATATAAAAAACATAAAAGTTAGGTCAGTAAATGACTTATAAAATGTCCCTCACATCCCTTGAGATGGCTGACAAAACTATTATTGATTTGACATCCAATGGAACACTTAGTACAATAAGTGTACAAAATACACAGATTTGAATCCATAGAAAATTACTTTGAATGATTAAAATATGATCCACTGCCCTCTAATCACAAAAATAAAAGAATTACCTCTTCAAGCCAATTTTCCATGAATTCAGTGCCCCTTTATTTTTATCACTCCCATTCCTTTGTAATTATTCCATGTCTCCTAACACTAGGCTTCTTGTTGAATTACTAACATCTAGGACATGCCTGAGGAATTTAACACAGATGTAAATGGAATTATTCGGGTTGTTTTTGTCTCTGCTTTTAAAAAGTCTTAATCTGAAACAGTGTGCTGCTACCAAAAGCCTCACAGACTTCTCAGCTTGATACCTGAAGTAATTTAGAGGACTACGGAAAAAAATCTGTGACAGTTTTACAGCTAATTTATTTACAACAATTTCAGAATTGAGAAAACCCACCCACGCATGTATACCCACAGAAAAAGAGAAATAAACTGTTTTCAAAATAGCAGCTTTTTGTTGTCCTGCTGGTGCTTTCTTCTCATTTCTTTTTCCTTTCTGCCCTCCTCATTTTAGGCACCTTTAACAAGATTTTAGTTACAGTTCTAAATTTACTTCTGAATTTAACCTAACTAGGAATTATATCAAAGAAACGGGTACCACCTCCATTGTTAAGCCATCTCCTGTAAATACAGTATGTTGAAAAACAACCCCACAAACCTGCACAAAATTGTGTACAAATTGACTTGCAAACAAATGCAATAATACCTAAGTAACTGACTAACTGATGAAGTGTGCAAGGTCCTTTCAAGCTAAAATTGAACAAAATAAGAAATTTTAGTTTACATGTAAAGGAAACACATAAGTGAGGCTTCATCTTTTAAAGTAAATACTATCTTCAATATTAACATTTTTTTTTACTCTTCTTAAGTTTATATAATATATGACAATATGGACAGTAAAAAGAAAGTTGACCTATTTGTCAGCTCTAGGTTTTAGAGTAGAATTTAAAGTTCTCAAAGGTGTCTTTAAGATCTTAAATTATATAATTCTATGATTCTTTATTTTTTTCTGTGTCATAACACAAATCATTTGGCATGACATTTCATAGACAAAAATGTCACAATAAATAATTTCAATACTGAATTAATGCTTTAAAGAGTCAGTCCTAGCCCAAGGGCATTTAAAAAGAAATGAAAATAGTCAAATATATCAGCCAGATACATATAAGATGTATGTGTACCTATGTGCTTTTATATGTGTGAATTTAAATGTTCGGAAGAATATCCATCAAAATGTTACTATCTCTAGGAGATACTGCCAAGTGTAGCTATAGATGATTGACTCTTTTCTTAACACTTTTCTATTTCTGAAGGTTTCACAATAAAAATGTAAATTTTATAGGTATGGAAAAAAAGCATTTCCATTCTTTAAAAAAGTCCAAATAAAGAAGGGGGAAAGGGGAAGAGTGTTTCATGTTTTGATGAGCATGTCTACCAACACCAACGTGCATCTTGTCCATGAGACAGAGATGGTGTATAATGATGTTAATCTTGACGGTGTCTCTTGGGTACTAGATGGATTGGTGGTAGAGAGTAAAAGCCACTGAGTAGCCTCTTTGACTTTCTAGGTACTGTTCAGTTGTCTATCATGCTGAAAAATGCAGGAATACCAGAAGTATACCACAGTCATGCCTTGGGATATAAGTGGATCATCTAGAAGACTTACAAAGGTGACACGAGATCAAAGCTGAGACATTTGCATGAAAGTTTTCCTACCTAGTGGCAACTGGCTTATTTTGGTAAGATAATTCCTATTCCTGTTATTCTGCATCATAAGAAGTCTCCTCTGCTTAGTTTCCAAGTTCAAGGTTGGTTCTTCTTTACTATAATCACTAAAAACACATTCCTTAGACTCTACCTCCCTGTCATATTTAAGGCCATAGCCTCTAACATGATAGACATTAGGTTCTTGAATGCCACATGTCTAAACCGAGAAGGAACAAGTTAAATTACCTGTATCCTAAAAAAGAAAAAACTTTTCATTGACAATTTTATCTTACAGTCAAGAAAGAAAATGTAGAAATAGATTTGGTACAACAATATTCTTTAAAGTCTTCAGTAGCTCCTTGTTACAACAGTTTCAAGATAAAATCCTGAGAGTATTATCAGAATGTCTGGGGGAGGTGAATTATAATTGACATGTGTGTTTTGAAAAAGTTTCAAAATATTAGTATCCATTGATTCCAAAATATTAGTATCCATTGCCTATGGAGAATTGCTAAGGTAGGTAATATTTGTATATACTATACTGTAAATACCTTAAAGATTTGCTTTAGCTGTGGAAAAATCCAGAGTAATGATAAAGTCATTACATTACCAAAAAGATGAACTAATATGAATATAAAAGCAGCAGTGAAAATTAAGAGAAAAACCTAAGTTTAATGTATTACCATCTCTCTAAATATAATTTTCCAGTCATAATTAGTTCAGTATTTCTCAGATTTGAGTTCTAATTAATAAAAAATAATTATAATAGATCCCAATGTTGCTTTAAATATTCATATGTAAATCAGTCTAAATACAAACAAAATTAGATACAAAATATGATGCATAGTTTCTTTATAATTATAAAATACAAATCTACAAATTATATAGAAAACTATAAGAACAGTAACATTCATATTAATAACATTTTATGAGACAGATGATACTGCTTTGCTGAAATTAATGTGTTGCTGTTGCTTGCATGTAATAGGGAGATATAGCATCAAATTCAGATTTATATTTATTTTTGAATTTTTATTTCAGTAATAGAGTAGTCTATCAAGACTTCCAGTAGACAATATACCACATTAACTAAAGATTTTATCCAACAACAAGCAAACATAGAATGCTACATAAAATATAACCACCAAATGTTAAATACATATCAATGCTAAAAAGAAAGAACAGGAAATTCCCAAGCATGAGAAAAAGAAGAGGAAACAATAAGCATATAAGCTGAGACTTCAGTGGTCAAAGGAAGTATCACACCCTAAATATATGATCCTAAATCCTTGGGATCACAATTTTAATGCCTAGGCATTAAAAAAAAAACAAAACAAAACAGTGAAGATAGTTTAAGGGACTTATGGACACCAGCAAGTGGACCAATATACACATTATAGAGATCTCACAAGGAAAAAGAGAAAGAGGCAGAAAATTTGGCTAACTATGGCCAAAAATTTCCCGACACAGGAGAAAGAAATAGACATCCAGATCCAGGAAACCCAGAGAGAATCCCAATTAGATGAATCTAAAGAGACCCACACCAAGACACATTATAATTAAGTTATCAAAAGTTAAATACAAAAAGAGATTTTTAATAACAGTAAGAGAAAAAGAACTTGCGCTGTACAAGGGAATACCATAGGACTACCAGCAGGTATTTCTTTTCAAACATTGCAGGCCAGAAGAGAGTGACACAATATATTCAAAGTGCTAAAAGAAAAACATTGCCACCCAAGAATACTCTACCCATCAAAGTTGTCCTTCAGAATTGAATGAGAAATTTTCCAGACAAGCAAAAGCTAAAGGGATTCCTCATCATGAGACTGGTCTTACAGGAAATATTAAAGGAACTTCTTCAAGTTAAAATGAAAGGATGCTAATTGGTAACAGGAAAATACATAAAAGTATATATCTCACTGGAAAGGTAAAAATATATGAATTTGAAATAGTCTAATATTGTAATGGTGGTGGGTAAATCACATACAAGTCTAGCATAAAAGTTAAAAGACAAGTGGTAAATATATAACTACAAGAAAATTTTAATGGATATACAGGTAAAATTATAAAACAGGTAGAGTAAAAATATAGAGCTTACTATGTATTTAAACATAAGTTATTGTCAGCTTAAAACAGACTGTTATAAATATGTTTTATGCTAACAACAAAACAAAAACCTAAACTTGACAAAGATAAAGAAAAATGAATCTACCACTACAGAAAATCATCAAATCACAAAGGAAGAGATTAAAGAGAATAAACAAACAAAGGAATTATAAAATAGTCAGAAAACACACAAAATGGCAATCTTAAGGTCAGAGGAGCCAAGAATATAAAATGGGAAAAAGATGCCTCTTCAGTAAATGGTACTGATAAAAACCAGACATCCCTTATTATACATCAAGTTGACAATGCCCTGTAGAATTGTATGCCTGAAACCTATGTAATCCTTGCTAACAGATGTCACCCCAATAAGTCTAACAATAAAAATGAATTTAAAAAAAAACAAAACAAAAAAACCAGACATCCACATGCAACAGAATTAAACTGGACCCTTATCTTAAGCCATATACAACATTAACTGAAAATGAATTAAAGACTTAAATTTAAGGCCTGAAACTGTAAAACTCCTAGAGAAAAACACAGAGGGTCAACTCTTTAACCCAGGTGTTGGCAGTAATATTTGGATTTGATACCAAAAGCTAAAGCAACAAAAACAAAAATAAACAAGTGGGATTACATTAAACTAAAAACTTTCTGCACAGCAAAAGAAACCACCAATAAAATGAAAAGGCAACCAACAGAATGGGAGAAAATATCTGCAAATTATATATCTGATAAGATCTTAATATTTAAAATATATAAAGAACTCAAACAACTCAAAAGAAAAAAAAATCTGATTAAAAAATAGCCAGAGCAGCTGAATAAACATTTTTCAAAAAAAAGACATACAAATGACCAACACATATATAAAAAAGGTGCTCAGCATTACTAATCACCAGAAAAATGCAAATAAAAAACACAATGAAATATCACCCTACACCTGCTTGAGTGGTTATCATAAAAAATACATAAATTTTGGCAAGGAGGCAGTGAAAAGGGAACCCTCGTGTACTTTTAGTGGGAATGTAAACTGAAGGAGCCACTATGAAAAACAGTATGTAAGTTATCAAAAAATTGTAATATAACTACCAAATCATCCAACAATCACACTTTTGGGTAAAGGAAATAAAAACAGGGTATCAATGAAATATTTGCACTCTCGTGTTTATCGTAGTATTTTTCACGGTAGGCAAGATACAAAAACAACCTGTTACCAATAATGGATCAATATAGAAAGATGTGATATACACACATATACACAACTGATTATTATTCAGCCTTAAAAAAAAAGAAAATCCAGTCACACGTGACAACATGGGTGAAACTTGAGGGCATTATGTTAATGAAATAAGCCAGGCAGAAAAAGACAAATACAGCATGTTATCACTAAATGTGGAATCAATTTTTAAAAGTCAAACATAGAAACAGAGAGTAGAAAAGTGATTGTTAGGGGACGGGGTTAGGAGGTAACAGGGAGAGACTGATAAAGGGTTCAAACTTTCAGCTATAATATGATTAAGGTATGAGGATCTAATGTATAACATAGTAACTATGGTTGATAACACTGCATTATAATTGAAACTTGCTAAGAGAGTGGTAGAACCTAAATATTCTCCAAAAAAAGATAAATGTATGAGGTAACAGAGGTATTAATTAACTAGATAAATGATGGGAATCCTTTCACAAAGTATACATACATTAAATCACCAAAATGTACACTTGAAACCTCTTACAATTTTATTTGTCAATTATACCTCGATAAAGCTGATTTTAAAAAGCGAAACTCATTAACAGAATAGATTGGTGGTTACCATGGACTGAGGCTGGGAGAAATGGAGAGATATTGGTCAAAGGTACAAACTTTCAGTTATAAGAGCAATAAGTTCTGGGAATCTAATGTACATGGTAACTATTGTTAAAAACACTGTAATGTATACTTTAAAGTTGCTAAGAGAATAAATCTTAAATATTCTCACCATAATAGCAACAACATAAAAATAATAATTAGACTTCCAATCAAGATGGCAGACCCAGAAGTTGAAAGAACATCACAAAGAAGAATATCAAATTAAAACATTTGGGGGGCAAACTCATAGGTCTGTGCATCAAAAGAAAGAAAACTGTTTCCCTGAAGACAAGCCCTATATTGACAAGGCAAGAAAGAACGGACTCAAGTGACTGAACAAGTATGTTGAGCAGTGGCCAAGTGCAACCTTTCTCAAAATAGCTTTCATCCAGAAATTTGCTTTGAAATAGTTCAGATTATTTTATTTAATTTTCACTTTATATAAAATCAAGGAATCCTGAAATTCATTTTACCTGAAATACAAATTTAGTAGAAAATGTTAGCATATAAAATAATTTTTAACTTGTACACAAATAATTTTTAAAATAGGTCTGTAAAAAAATGATAATTATGGGAGTTGAAGGATTTGTTAACCTTATTGTGGTAGTCATTTTTCAGTATTAAATTTATGTATCAAATCATGACATTGTACACCTTAAACTTATACAATATTGTATGTCAATTATATCTCAAAAATCCTTGGGGCGAACTAGGCAAAGGACTTATAAATACACATTTTACCAAAAAATACACACAAATGACTAGTATGCATAACAGAGATGCTCAGTTTCATCGGTCATTCAAAAAAATCTAAATTTAAATTACAATAAGATATCACTACATACCTGCTAAAGTATCTAGAATCAAAAAGATAAATAATAATAAATGTTGGCAAGTATGCAGAGAAAAGGAAACCATCATACACTGTTGGTGGGAAAATGAAGTGACACTGTCAATTTGAAAAATAATTTAGCAGTTCTTATTAAAAGTTCAACATAAAGTTACTATATAACCTATCAATTCCACATCTAGGAATCTACCCAAGAGCAATGAACATATGTATATGTCTCACCAAGACATTAATACCAATGTTCACAGCATGATTTATAGTAGCCAAATTAGAAAACTATCTAAATGTCCATCAAGTGGTGAATTTTTTAAAATGTGATATATCCATACAGTGGAATACTATTTGGCAATAAAAAGGAATGAACTATCTATACAGGAGATAACATGAACCCAAAAAAAACATTATGCTACATGAGACAGTACGTGTGAAAGATTACATATTATAAGCTTCAATTTATATGAAATGTCCAGAAAATGCAAATTTATAGGGACAGAAAGCCAACCAGTTGTGGACTAGGACTGGGAGTGAGGAACTTTTTATGGTGATAGGAATGTTTTAAAATTGGATTGTGGTGATGGTTTCACAACTCCATAAATTTACTACTACACATATATTGGATAAATTTTATAGTATGTAAATTAAACCTCAACAGAGCTGCTTTTTAAAAAATCTGTGCAAACCTTCAACTTTTCCTTTATTTTTCTGCCAATGGGTGACCAAAAAATTTCAAAACCCCTGGAATTCCTACCAATATTAGAGAAACTATACACATGATTTTCAAGTTCAGGTTTAAGTCACTGTTCACCAGTTTTTAACATTTCCTTTGCATTTGGCAATTAGGAATCTAAAGGAACAGCATAATGAAGCAAGAGGCACATTTGCCAGTAATTATTTGAATGGACACAGCATAGAAGGCTTGTCGAATCAACTCCATAAGAAATGTTACACATGTAGTTCTGCACTGATAGACAATATGATATACTAACTTCCCTATACTAAAAACCTTATAAATGTTCCAATCAGTCTCTGGTGCAGTTCTCTAGATCTTTAAATCTTCTCACTGAGATTTCTTTCCTGAATAATTTAATACTGATGCTTATAACTGTTATTGTACCGAGACTTACAATATGTTAGTTATTATGCTAAGTAATTCACATTTAAAATCTCATTTAATCCTTACAACAATCTTTTTATGTACTGTTGCCTTCATTTTACAGATATGGAAATTGAGGCTCAGAGACTGAGTAAAGGCTTCAGGTTACAGAGCTAGTGACTTAGCTCCAAGTCGCTTTAGCAGTGCATTTGCTTAACCAGAGAACTATGCTTTCTACTCTTCAAGAAAACAAAACCATACCTATATTTAAATGAGGAACTGTACTATCAGAACATGTCACTGTAGGCTCCTGCTTACAGGCAAGAATGTCCCCTATGACTGACACAATTCTACCATGAATTTTGAAGTCAAATAGAAAAGAGAGACATTAGTAAGGGGTGAAAATCAATTTGATCCAGGCAATTTTTAAATGACTGAACTATTTACAGCCTAGAGTCTTTGTAAACTTGACAAGACCAGGTTTAAGACTGATGTTCAATTTAGAGCTAAGAATTCGTAATTACCAGCAAGAAGAGAAAATGAGAGAAAAGAAATGTTTACCGTTCGTATTGACCATCTGGTTTTAGCCAGAGAATATGTTATACTCTTCACATACCTTGTCCGTGTATCCTCAAAACCCACTCCATATGTATTTCTATTTTCAATTTGCAGATTAAAACTATGGGACTCTGACAGGTCAGGTAATTTGTCCCAAATTAAGTGGCAATACCAGGATCTATTCCAAAAGTCTGAATTCTGTCCATTATACCATGCTCAAAGCCCCCACCTCCACCTGTAGCTTTTCATTGCACTAATGGCTGGTTGGCATGATGTTCATCCCAAGGTGAGGACAGATCTTCTATGACCACTACATCCTCACTTTCAGTGTCCTCCTCACATGGGTTCTAGGTGTTTCCCTTCCATTCTGGCTTCATGACTATTGCCTGTACCCGATGCCACTGTAGTTTTTTTTTCCTCTCAAGTACACGAAGTGACAAGCTATGGTTTCAATTTTGGTATCTTTTTCCTCAACCTCCTCAGCCATGTTAATAGCCCAGACCAAGATGGATAAAGTATATACCCTTTTCCAGTTGGGGTTCCCCTTCTAGTTTCCTAACTTTTGTTCTGGCCTTTAGAAGGGCAGCAGTGGCCAGCCCACTGTAGCAGTCATTCCCCATCCTTCCTACCACAAGGGGCAAGTCGACACTCAGCACACAAATGCTCCAGCCCAACGGGCACTTCAGGACATACCATATGGGCCACAGTATCCAGCATACAGGCCACCCATCCCCACACAGAGGTGGGACGGCCAACCTGAGATTCCCTCTGAAGAAGCTTCTTTCCCCTCTCCCATTTCTCCTGTCTCCCGGCTGACTCATGAAATGTGAAAATATCCTGGAGCTGAGAGACCAAAGGAAGAGGCTGACAACTCCAGAATTACAGGAAGAGTTTAGTAGGAGAATTTACCAACAGAAATAGCATCTCAGACAGTAGCAAGACAGTAGATTTCTCCACTCAAAACAGGATGGGCTTCTTAAACATAGGCAAGTGGCACGTGCTAACACAAGTGCCTTGTAGCCACACAGCACACGCTTGTTAAGAGCTGTATAATCTAAAGCAATAAACAATTTAATGAATCCACTTATCCAGCTAGAATATTCCTTTCAGATAATGGAGATTCCCAAGGTGAAGTGGAGGTCAGCCTGCTTCATAAGATGACATCAGTCATGGTAAGTACCAGGAATCATTTGGCCTAATAGTTATCTACCCAGAGTTAATATCGAATCCCACAGGTTTGGGCTCAATCCCACACTACCCTCCACCATAACTTTAGATGTCAAGCACAAGTCTAGGTTATCACCTGTGCTTCTGACTGACGAGTTATAAATTAGAGGTTCCTACAACCCCTTTCTCAGGTTCAATAACTTGCTAGAACAGCTCAGAGAACTCAGGAAAAGTTTACTTACTAAATCACTGGTTTATTATAAAAGGATACAACTCAAGAACAGCCAGATGGAAGCGATGCATAGGTCAAGGTTCAGGGGAAAGGGTGCTGAACTTCCAGCACTACTCTCCCAGCACCTCCATGTGTTAGCTTACCCAGAAGCTCTCCCTAACCCAGTACTTTAAGGATTTTCACAGAAGCTTTACTACATATGCATGATTGGTTAAACCATTGGCTGTTGGTACTTGAACTCAATCTCCAGCCCCTCTCCCCTTGCCAGAAAGGTGAGCGGGTTAAGGCTGAAAGTGCCAACCTTCTAATCACTTGGTGGGTTCCCCCTGGCAACCAGCCCCCATCCTGAGGCTATCCAGGAATCCAATGCCACTTGTCATTCATTAGTATACACACACAAAAAAAACACTTATCACTTTGAAGATTCCAAGGTTTTTAGAAGCTGTTTGCCAAAGGAAGGGGGAGGGACAGAAACCGAAAATATATTTCTTATATGTTACACACATATTTACATATTTCTTAACCAAGCAAGAGCTTTTAATCTTCACAGAGTAACTTAGCAGTGCTGGGATAATCAAGAATAATTCATGATGACTATGATAGAATCAAGAATGAAGACACAGTGACTGAGTGTTAAGGAGCCAGCGTCTGGCAGTGTGGTGACTAACAGCCCATGGTAATGGCAAAACAGTCAGTATCCTTGGAACACTCTGAGGGGAAATCCTAACTGTGTATTTCTTGGTTCCCGCCTATTTTCTGAGTCTGATCTCCAGCCTCCCTGGAGTTTCTGTAAGATATCGTATCCTCCCAATAAATCTCTCTTCTACTTAAATCACACAGTATTGGCCTGTTATTTTCAGTCAAGAACTCTTAAGTCCCACAGTCATCTATTTCTAGTCAATCTCTGTCATATTAGAGATGATTTTGACAAATCAATTCCAGAAGGCTTAAGAGTTAAATTCATGTGTGTTAATAAATCAGGTAGATTCTTAAAACGCTTGAATAAGTATGACCTCTTTTAAACTTGAAATTAAATTCCATAATGCTACTATTTATGGAAATTAGAACTCAGGTCAGTTAGAATAAATTTTTTATCTAGTAATTGACACTTTCCAGAAGTCAGACGATAATTTTTTTAATTTAAAAAAGGTAAAGGCTAATAAAAAGAAAAAAAAACTGTTCTATATCCAGCTAACTGGCTTCTGTATGAAATTATAATGAAACTTTTTGCATAAAATTTGGCAAGAAAATAATTTAACACCTCAATTATGAACATTATCAGCTTCAGAGAATTTAATAACAATTTTCATAGTATTGTGCATGTCATGACCTCTTGCTTCTCCCTCCAGTCTCATAGTTTAAAAAAAAGAAATTAATACTTTGACTTCTCTCAAATTTAAACTTCAATCCTTGATATCTTCTTGGTACCTCAGATTTCTATATCCAACTTTATATTTAACATATCCACAAGGGTGTCTCAAATTTCACACCTCCAAAACTGAACCCCTGATCTTCCACTCTGCCCTCCCCACCCCCGCTTTCCCAGACTTCCCCATCTCTGAAAATGGGAATGCCATACTTCCAAATGCTCAGCCATATGACTCTTCTCAAAACCCTACAACAGAATTCCACATAATCTCCTTGTACCCCAACCAAGTTCATTTCCTCGTGCAACCTCTCAATCAAGAGTGACTGCGTCTACCTCACTGAATTCCTACTATTCCTAGAGCATTCTAGGCATGCTCCTACCTCAAGGCCTTTCCTTTAAAGGCAAGTGCTCCTTCCCCTGCAAATAGCCATGTCTCAGGCCTTCAGCTCCCTCAAGTCTTGACTTAAGTATCCTCTTAAATAGGGCTTTACTAACTACTCTGTTTAAAATAGCAGCCCTGCCCCACCAGTACTGTTTATTCTCCTTCCCTGCACTATTTTTCTCCATATCATGTTTGTATATTGTTGATATCTACCACTTCACTATAAATTCCACAAGAGCAGAAATATCTGTATTGTTCACTGGTATATACATCTATATCAGTGTCTGATACATTATAGGTGTTCCATAAATATTTGTTCCATTAAAAAAATAAATTAATGAAAAGCTTAGAAAAATACATCATAAAGAATAATTGTATCGGTAAGAATATTTTTAAGTGATAATTTTAAATTTCTTAAAATAGCTGAAATGCAATGAAGAATTTGAAGGAAAAAGTACAAATATGTAAAACAAAAGACATCTGAGAAATCTTTTACATTAAGTACTAAAAGCTAAGTCATATTATTAGCAGAGATATACATTTTTATCCTGCTAAATTTTCATAGCACTGAAAATATCATAAATTTCTTTCATATTATCAGCAGTAACCTCAAAAAAGAGCAGGACATGTAAACAAGTAAAATTTGAATGTTTTAATAGGCCTAGCAATTTTAAATGATGCTGCTTTGACTGTTGCATACCAGCAAACTTCAAGAACTTGCCTGGCAATGCAGTAGCATTAATTAACCTAATGTACTTTCCTGACCTCATAAATCACATTTTTCCATGCCTTGAGCTCTTGGCACAAAGACCCTGAAAACAAATAAAATTCCCACTGTATTAACCATAAAATACTGCAAACACAAGAACCCTTTTAGAATAAATATCTTGTCCAATTCAGTACTTTTCATCTTGTAATCTAATGGTTTAGATTTTTAAGACAAAGCAAAAACAAAGAAAATGTTAACGCAGTTATACCACTCAAATGTAAAACTTGACCATCAGTAGTAAATTAGCTTTTCCTTCATTCATCAAATTATATTAGCTTCTATTATCATATATTCCATGAACTCTACTAAGCATTAGGGTTAGAGGAGTGAACATGACAACCACGTCCCTGCCTCAAAGAGATTACATTATAGCTGGGAAGGGAAGATCACAAATAGCACAAATATATATATGCTGATAAGCACAATTAAAAAATTAAATAGAGTATGAAAAAAGTAATGGCTATTTTAGACAGAGTAGTCAGGAAAGGCCTGAGGAGAAGGCAATTAGGCACTTGAAGGAATGAGAAAGTGGGCAAATATCTGCAGGCAGAGCAAAGAGCAAGTGCAAATAAATGCCCTGAAGTAGAAAGCTTGTTCAAGGAAAACTTCAAGACCAACATGGTTGAAGGGTAGTTGGCAATGCTCAGAATGTGAGAAGAGGTGGGAGAGTAGCCAGGAATCATATTATGTAAGGCCTTACACTCATGATAAGGACTTCGAATTTTTTTTGGATAGCAATAGGAACCCAAGGGGGATTTTTAAAATAGTGAGATAAATGATCTTTTGTTTCAAAAGGTCACTCTGGATGCTACACAGAGAATAGGTTGAGTTAAGAGTGAAAATAAAGGGTTATCAGTTAGAAAGCTATTGCAGTAGACCACATAAGAGACTGTGGTAACTTAGACCAGATGACATGATGCAGATGGTAAGAAGTGGTAGGATTATGGACCTAAATATTAAAGAAAACTTGGCAACAAGACTTGAAAATAAATAGGATTAGGATGTAAAAGAAGAAAAATCAGTACTGACTTCTGGCCTGAGTAATTAGTAAATGATTATGTCATTTACTGAAATAGTGAAGACTAGGAGAGGAACAAGTGGGGCGGGGGGGAGATCAAAAGTCCAATCCATGTTAAGTTTTGAAATGCTTCATAGATATCCAAATGAAAGATACTACATAAGTGATAAGATATAGGCTAGAAGTCAGATATAAGTTTGGGAGTCATCTCTGACTTCAATTTATATTACAAAGCATCAGTAGTAAAAGTAGCTTGGTATTGGCAGAAAAACAGAAATATAGACCAACGAAACAGAACTGAAAACACAGAAATAAATCCACAAATTTATGGACAAATTATTTTCGATAAAGGAGGAAAAAACAGGCAATGGGGAAAAGACACCTCTTTAGTAGGTGGTGCTGGGAAAAATGGAAAAACATACCCAAAAGAATGAACCTGAGCTGCGAACTCTCTCCATATACAAAAATTAACTCAAATGGATTAAAGGCCTTCATATAAGACCCAAAACAATAAACTGTATAGAAGAAAACATCAGCACTAAACTTATAGGTCTAGGACTCAAGGAAGACTTCATGAACCTGACCTCAAAGGCAAGGGAAGTAAAAGCAAAAATAAATGAATGGGACTATATCAAACTAAAAAGCTTCTGTACAGCAAAAGAAACCATCAACAAAGCAAAGAGACAGCCAACTGAATGGGAGAAAATATTTGCAAATAATACATCAGATAAGGGTCTAATATCTAAAATATATAAAGAACTAATAAGACTTAACAACAAAAAAACAAACAACCCAATTAAAAACTGGGCAGAAGAACTAAACAGATACTTCTCCCACAAAGAAATACAAATGGCCAGCAGACATATGAAAAAATGCTCAACCTCATTAGCTATCAGGGAAATGCAAATCAAAACCACAATGAGATACCACCTCACACCTGTGAGAATGGCTGTTATCAACAAGACAAGGAATAACAAGTGCTGGAGAGGGTGTGGAGAAAAAGGAACTCTGGTACACTGCTGGTGGGAGTGCAAACTGGTACAACCACTGTGGAAGACAGAGTGGAGGTTCCTCAGAAAATTGGGAATGGAGTTACCATTTGACCCAGCAATCCCTCTTCTGGGGATCTACCCAAAAAACTTGAAAGCCTTTGTCCGCAAAGACTTATGTACCCCAATGTTCATTGCAGTGCTGTTCACAGTGGCCAAAACATGGAAACAACCAAAGTGTCCTGTGACAGATGACTGGATAAAGAAGCTGTGGGACATATA
The DNA here is from genome assembly GCA_004026885.1 of Lyroderma lyra. Classification (NCBI taxonomy): domain Eukaryota; kingdom Metazoa; phylum Chordata; class Mammalia; order Chiroptera; family Megadermatidae; genus Lyroderma; species Lyroderma lyra. Next base: position 2,548 of record PVJL010006884.1, on the reverse strand, counting down.
CACAATGGACTATTACTCAGCTGTAAGAAAAGATGAAATATTGCCATTTGCAACAAAATGGATGGACCTGGAAATCATCATGCTTAGTGAAATAAGCCAGACAGAAAAAACCAAAAACTGTATGACGTCACTCATATGGGAATATAAAACTGAAAGCAACAACAACAAAAAATGAACAAACAAATAACCCATGGACACAATCAATAGTTTAATGTTTATTTGGGGGTGAATGGGAAGGGAAGGGGAGAAGGGGGAGGGGGTGGGAGAGGAGGGAAGGGGGTGGGAGAGGAGGGGGGGAAGCTAAATATAAGGTGATGGAAAGAGAAGTCACATTAGGTGGTGAACTTATTATACATCAAGTTGGCAATGCACTGTAGAATTGTATGCCTGAAACCTATGCAATCCTTGCTAATATACCAATGATGTCACCCCAATAAGTCTAACAGTAAAACTAAATTTTAAAAAAAGTAAGCTTGGGAGTCATCAGCCTATAGATAATATTTAAAACCATGGGATTGTATGAGCCTATCTACCATTATTTTGCCATGTATAATGCACACATTTTTTGCCCAAATTTGTGAGGGAAAAATAAGGATGTGCATTATACATGGGTAGTACTAATTCCATATCTATATAAATGTTTTACATTTTTTTTCCTCTTTTTTTTATTTTTTTTAATTCATTTTTATTGTTAGACTTATTGGGGTGACATCTGTTAGCAAGGATTACATAGGTTTCAGGCTTACAGTTCTATAGTGCATTGTGTTTTACATTTTTTAATGTGGTTTTGAAATATTATCTCATGATATTGAAGATGACAATATGACTAATTGCACTGTCAGGTGAGGCAGCTATTTCTTAAGGGTCTCCTGGGACCTAAGACCCATTTTCCTTAAGCCAGTCGTGCATAGCACACTTACTGTATAGGAGAACTTTGACAGTTACTCATTGCATGTGTAACTCAGAGAAAAGGACCCAACTAAAACACTCAGTGGAACAAAAGTTTAAAAATATATCAATGTTTATATTAGGCTTAGAAATTATATAGATTTGTTTCTTATAAAATATGGTACATGAAAGATGGATTCAAAAAAATATTGGCTAATGATAGAGTCTCAAGATAGAAAAAAAGCCATGAAAATTATGCAGTTATAGTCAAGCCTTGATAGCATGTTAAATGAAGTAGTTTATCAACTAATTAAAACTTTATTATAAAGTAAATTGTCATCTAAGCATAAACACTTTAGCATATGAATTAAAACAGAGATTTTAGTCATCCATCAAGTAGATTGTGCATTAAATAAATTCCAGGTTAGAGCTTTGTTTGATTTTAGCATTTGTACAGGCAAATTCATTAGAAGGGGATACATGTAAAAAAGACTTAGATGTTTATATTTGTAAAAATTTTATAGCTATAGAAAGTAATAGTAAATCTATAAGTGTTCATTTGAAAAAAGAAAAATTGATGGTCTCCTTTTATTTGGGAGGCAGAAAGTGCTGATGAGTCAGGCAGTGAAATGTTTGGGAAAAGAAGTGATTCATTTGTTTATATTTAAATACAAATTTAAAAGACCTCAACTGGGTTCCACAAATTAGCTGCCATTGGTGCTATGAGCATAGGAAGCATATTTGTACCTATTGAAACTGTGTTTTTAATTCTTTTGTTTATGCTTGTGAGTTAAAAGTATAACTCCAGAAATCAATAAAAATATCTGTATGTAAAATAATACCCTGAAATATGATCATCAGTCTTTTTTACGTAAAAAAATTGTTATACATAAAATTTCTTGTACTTTGTATCTGTTCTTATGTTTTGTAATTATTACATAAAATTTCTTGGACCATAATATGTTTTTAAAAATGCTAAAATTCCTTCATAATACAAAAAAAAAGTACCTAAGTATAAAAAAATAAAAATTTACATTAAAAAATTAAAATGATTTTCCCCCAGAAGTTTGGACCAAAAATGTGGGTGCACATTATACATGGGTGCTCATTATACATGGCAAAATACAGTAAGTAGTGAGTATGGAATATAAGCAGAAAAGGCCTAAAGGCATAGCCTTCAACATTTAAATCAGGAAAGAAAGCAAAGAAAGTGGCAGAAGAAGGTAGAAATGACTGGGTATGTCAAATGTTGCTGACATAAGATAAATCCTGAGAATTAACAAATGAAACTGGCAACATGGCAGTCTCTATAAACATTTTGGGTTCCTAGGCCAAATTTCAATGGAGGGGAGAGGAGATTTCCATACAACAATTCTCAGCAGTCTTTTGGAGAATTTGCCTCAATTTTGATACTATCTATCTGGGGATAGTGTCAAAATCCACAGACTGAAGCCTGTCTTAAGCAGACATATGAAAAAATGCTCATCCTCATTAGCTATCAGGGAAATGCAAATCAAAACCACAATGAGATACCACCTCACACCTGTGAGAATGGCTGTTATCAACAAGACAAGGAATAACAAGTGCTGGAGAGGATGTGGAGAAAAAGGAACTCTGGCACACTGCTGGTGGGAGTGCAAACTGGTACAACCACTGTGGA